>JAQIBA010000017.1:624846-736614 GCA_028293925.1 Brueelia nebulosa | reverse complement strand
TACTTTTTCCCCAGACATTATAAAAGCGGTCATTCCTTAGAATTCACGAGTTCTACCTCGGGCATTAAACATAAATGACATCCTTACAGAAGCTCACAAACCCACATAAGATAATTTAATAAAATGGACTTGTGGCGTCGTCCAAACCCGAGTTCCGGGAGATGTTCTGCTCTCCCCTTTCAACAGTTTCCAATTTTCAAAAGACGAATTAATATGGAAAACCGCGAAATGTTAACGAGAAACGAAAACCTCAGCATCTCATGTTATGATCGCCTAAAAAAAAAAAGAACCATGCGAGGGCCAATTACATCCGCAAAACCTTGATCCCAGTCTGTCATGTGTAACAACAAGACAGTAATTTACAAAAAATATCGCAGGCAAAAAAATATTTATTACACTTTTATTCATTCAATACAAATTAATACAATCGAGCCGTTATTATAATTATTTTTATTATATGCCACTAATTACGATACTGTAAACGATTTTCGTGGTCGAAGAAGGTTAATCAATTTTTTGGATTTGCAGCCTTTGCGACGGACTAACGAGTTTTTAGGCGCGTTAAAACGCGATTAGGATTTTCTCAGCGACTAACCTTTTTTTGCGAGGCAAGCGAACTTCACGAAATCAATGGATCGACTAAGTGTTTCTGATAATGACGTGTGCCTGAGTTGTTGGATTTCGACCAGATGACATCCCAGGACAATTCTCAAATTTCCAAACGCGCCATCGACTCCTGTTACTAATGCAGAAGGACAGAGGCGACGATGGCGCAACCATAATCGCTTTTTTTGGTGTCGTCTTTCTGTTTTAGCTCTCGACCATTCCCACAGGAATCGCTTCTGACGAAGACAGAATTGGGATAGCGCAGACACCGTTTTTTCTCCTTATCCATATTTAAGCCTTTGAGTTTGCTTTTCATTCATCATTTCCTTTTCAACCTCCCTTTCGACAGAAAACCTGTAAACATTTTGTCCTGTTAAGACACCCCCAGTTAATCAAAGAGGGAGATAACTCCAACATTACAGTTGTATTTTACACACAACGACTGCGCATACTGTACAATACTGTATGAAAAAGAAAGAGTATTTTCTGATAAAAAAATGACAATAACCTTGACCAAATCTCTCTTGTAAAAAAATGCTAAGGTGAGTGAACGGGTCCAGAAGTGTTGGAGAGGAGCTCGGCGTTGTCTGCCAGCTTTTACATGACTTCGTTCAATAACCTTAAAATGTCTATAGAATGGATGCGAAATCTTTTTCTTTCTTCAAAGACGGGAGTCACGACTTTTTTATTTTTATTTTTCGGAGACTGTTCTTCAGTCTAAAAACAAAACAATTCGCCTGGCACAAAAAATTTAACTTCTTTCTCGAGAACGTTTCCTCTTTTTAAAACTCACTCAAAAGCCGAACCAACGATGGAATAATCCCTTTCGAATTGAAAACCACCGACCAAACTCTGGGGCACACTTCAAAGAGGGAGGGTTTAAACTTTCGGGGATGACCGAAGGAAAATGCAAAAAGAGGCACATGTTTATTCGTTGTCAGCTTTCTTTGCGTGTCCTCGCTTTATTTAATATAAATATATAAAGTATTTTAAATTGCGAAAAGTTAAAAAAAAAAATAAATGAATGAAGGCTTAATTACTGAGGCAGTTTTGTGTGTTCATCGGATGAACAATAACCGGAAACAGAGGAATGATATTTTAGTTGCGTGCTAAGACACGGTTTTGTGGATATTTCTCGATCTGCAACATTCTGGAAGGTTTCTTGGGGGAAAAACAGTTTTTAGGGGCCGACGTGCTTTGAGACGAATTTTTTCCACCGGTAATGGCCTGGATGAATTTTATGCGGGAAATGACTTTTATTTTTGGGAAAAAATACGGAGATATGAAAAGTCAACAGCAGTGGAGCGCTGTAGGAAATGGGATGAATGAATTTTTGATGGCGTATGAATTACCGCAGCGTGTGATTGTTCTTTGCATCAAAATCTAATTAATATTAATTACGAGGGGCTTTGCGCTACAACCCCCTCTGGCAGGTCGGGTTTCGCCCTCGCTGGGACTTGGGACTGTATATCCACATCCATACTTTAAAATCAGATACAATAATACATTCCCTGAAAAACTGAATGCACCTTGATAATCCCATTGCACTGAACCATAAAAATTATGCACAATTTTTGAACAAACAGTGCATTTATTTATGAAAAATAACAAGTACATAATCATGTGTCAGTAGAATATAATGAGTATGAACAAAAGTAATGGCAGTGGAAGAAAGTTTATTGAGGCCGTGTCATTTTTTTACTGTCTAAATCGTACTGAGTCCTAAAAATTAATATTTTAAGACTGGAAAAACTACTAACGCTAAACCCACTCTAACTAATTTCTATCAAATTCTGTGTATAATTGTGTATAACTGTGTATAATTCTGTGTATAACAATTCCACAACAAATTCTTTGAAAATGTGAAAAACACTCTGAAAAACCACTACCACTAAATCCACACAAACTAATTACTATCAAATCTAAAAACAATTCGCTGAAAATTAATACATAAAGAATACAGTATAACCATGAGCAACGTGGATGCATTCAGAATTCCAGTAATAATATAATTCCTCGTTCCCAAATCCCAAATGCCATTAATTCCCTTTGCCACTGTACTCAAAGTGGCCCCGAACTCCAAAAAAAGAACATCAACCCTTTAACCCTTTAGCATCAGAAAGGAATTCGTAAAGTTATCTGGTTTTTCCCGAAACCTAAACAGGTTTTCTGGAGATTTCTCCGCTTTTGCTTATTTTGGAAAAATGAGACATAGCGTAGATAATTCTCTGGAAAAATGCACGTCTTTTGGAAAAAGTCCGGTCGAAATCGGTTCGTTAGTTCCTTAGATCTTAATTAACAAAAACGGAGTGTACACACACACACACACACACACACACACATTCCTTTAACAGATTTATATATTAGTATGATATGATAAGGATTCAGCGATCGAGACAATAAAAGCAGTGAATAGATTTAATCTGACTTTGCTCGAATACAAGACAAGACAACAGTAGGCTCATTTATGAGTGGAAAAGCTGCCGTCAAAATTTGAGCAGAAGGTATTTAAAAGCGAAGAAAAACATTCCCCCCCGGAATAATGAAGGGAAATAAATATGTAAATAAATTCAATAATTGAGGGAAACAAAATGAAATTCTGACGAGGTTATTCCTCCAAACCTCTCACCGAGATTTCTTCTTATCTTAGTGTTAGTTCTAAACACTAATTCCGCCTCAGATTAAACAGAAGACTAATCTCTCTTTGGGTTTCCGGAGGTCGCATTGTATTCCAAACGCAAAAGGAATTAAATGGAATTTCATTTCGAGATTTTCCAGTTTAAAATTTTGCCAAAAATTAAAATTTCCATGAAAAATGATTCCCAGATGTTTCAATATTTATACCGGGGGCGGTTATTATGTCTCTGAATTCCTTGTTTAATTACTTTTCATAATTGTTTATTGCGTCGAGATGATCGTCCCGAGTTCAAAAACGTCTCACCTTTCCCAGTTTTAAAACCGTTGATAATGAACATTATCTTGGAGTTTATTCCCACTTTTAATTGATCTTTCTCAGCCCAAATTACACTGGTTGTGATTTCTCCGGTGTCGCACCGCTCCTTTTCCGCCTTTCCCTTCGGATTTAGCTCTGCTCGAGACAGCTCAACGGAACCCACAGAATGTCGGTTTTATGGAACTGGCAAAAAATTTCTCACTTGATTTGCTCTCAAAGCCTTCATTTCCGCGGAATGCATTGTCTCCTCCTCTGTTTTATTTCGTTTCTCAAAGGTTTGCTCTCCTGGAAGCTCCCGATAGCAAAGGAGAGGATAATGAGGTGATCAGCGAGAAACGCTCTCCTAAATGCATTCTTTCCCCCAGAGCTTTTCAACGTTGGCTAATTCACTGAGTTTGACCAAACGGATGCGGTATTGAACGTTCATGTCATCACCGGATCCTTCAACGGGCACCAATTTGGGTGTTAGGCTGGTAAGAAGTCCGGTGAAGTGGTCTTTTGCTAATGCAGCTTTGTCAGGAGTCTGTGATTCCTTATCGCCGCTCACAATCGCAATCACAAATTTACTTTGCAACTTTGGAATCTCTTAGGCCAATCATCAAATTAACTTCCTAAGGACCTGTCGAACCAAAATTGAACTTGAAGCAATCTTCTTCCATTCGGTGTCACGATGGGCCTCACCTTTTGGACACGCACACGCCTATTAACGGCGATGCGAAAGAGGGAAGACCGAATGTGACCTCTGCCCTTGTTCCTATTAACCCTTGTTCATGTTCTCTCCTCAGTTCGGAACATCCTCATACAGTTTATTCCTTTTCTGCGCTTTTTTTTCCTCTATTTTTACGATAACAAATTTATGACAATAAATTTAATTTCGATGTACACTGTTTACTGCATAGGAACTGATTAAGCAAATATTGATTTTATCTTCATGTAAATCTCCTAATACTATTAGAAATTGCGGAGGATTCGAAGAAGGGCTGCGATTAGTTGATGAATTATTAGGGGGACGGCACAGCATTTATTAACAATTATGCCCGGCGGAATCATTAACTGTCTAATCTCCGGTGCTGTGTCTGCCTTTGTTTAATGACGTGCATTATTGGTGCCACCCGTGAGTTTTAGCTGATGTTATTCGGTAACAAAGCGAAAGTCTGAGCAGGGTGAGTGCACCGAAAGAGAGGAAGGAAGAACCGTCTGGCAAAGTGGAAGAGCGGCCAGACTTCCCATGACTGGAACAACATGAGAGGAAGTCAAAATAATCTGATACTAACTCATATGAAAACATGCTGCTAAAAAATTTAAATGTTTCTTAATGATGTCAGTCGGCTCTGTGCGGAGTCATGCAACGGTGACCAAGTGTGACGGTAAATTTCCATGTTTAGCTTCCCCGGTTCTTAATGATAAACATCCAAATTCATGGTATGACCATATCGCAACTTTTGTTATGGTTCGTTGATTAAGTTGTAGTAAAGCCGGCTCAGGTGCTGCTCTCAGGTGGAAGACTCCGCCGGTGAACTCTTCTTCGGAAGTCCGAGGGAGAGAACTTCTCTTTGAGGTTTTCCCTGCGTTCCCCAATGTGGTAAAACAATGAAGAACTTCTTCTTCTTCGGATGGCTTTCTCAGAACCGAACTTTTCAGTTACTTTCGTCTTTGCGGTTTCCCTTTTGGAAAATTCGCTGGAAATTGACTGGAAAACTTACCGGATTGCAGAAGCCTCTCGCGGGGACACAACACAATCGGGAATAGTTCTTCTCTGCCAAGTGGCCGCAGGACTTCTGACGTTCACCTATAAAAACCCCGTTTCGTTATTGAATATTGTAATTTTTCTTTGAAGCCAATTCTATTGACCATAATGGAAGAACTGGAACTTATCCAACAGAAATTAGTCACGCATTTGAAGGTTCCAGTTCAACTTCTTTCTTATATCCTCCGACATGTTTGGTACCCTCTCAAACTTCATCCTTTCCTCAATTCGGTACTGATTACTTCTTAAAAATCGAAAAATTTTTAAACAGAATATTGCTTACAACAGGCGCAGTCGACTGCTGAGGTTCGGTTACTTTTTAAGCTACAAAAAAAACTGCTTTGTCAAAGGGATAAGAGTTTACCCGCTAATTCTCTCGAGGCCACAATTTTTTCAAAACTGAAAGCAACGAACCAAAACCAAAATCTTATGCCCAGCCGGAGTGAGTAATAATCTAAGAAGGAAAAAAAAATCCCCTCGATTATCCACCACTAATTACTTTCGTTTAAAAAAAAAAAAAAAGAAAAACCCCTCTCTCGCAAACGTTACAAGTGGAAAGACTTATAAATTCACGTCAATAAAACGAAATAGGAAGAAACTTTTAATGGACGAACATAATTCTACAATTCAGGTGCACAAATAAAAATCCTGTCTTTTATCTCAGGGAAATGATGCGGAACGTCGCTTTGAAGGCACCCGAATTTCACGTTTATACAAAACTAACGTTATTTGTTGTGTCAGTAGAAAAAATCGACTCAACAAATAAAAAAAAAAAACAATTGAAAAAAAGAAGGGATGGGAAAGTCGAAAGAATTTTGGCGCGATTCACGTGCCTGACGGATTGATTTTCCTCGATTTAAAAAAAAAACTCAATTAATTTTTTAACCCGTTTCTACTGTAGTTTTTGCCTCGGAGCTTTTCGAAGTGCAATTTCTCTTGATAGATTTCCGTTAAAAAACTAACAGGATGGAATCAATTTCCCAACAGCAGGAGAAAATCTGTGGCTTCCCGTTTGAGACTAAAGGGTGACCAATCGAATACCAAAACTGGTGAAAGTCAGGTTTTGTGTGCATCAAACCTGGATAAAGCGAAAAGTGCATTAACTAATTAAATATCGCGGCGGTTAATCGTTTGTTTGTTAAATCCTTCCGACGATTGCCCCCTCCACTGTGGGTACTTGACAAAGCTTTTCCCAACTCGGTGGGGGAGGGTGGGACCGGGTCAATGGAACCGCACCGAGAAAATGAGCAACGCCACTGAATCAAAGGTTGATAGAGAAGTGTTACCATTGCGGACATAATGCCGCGGGCACCAGGTGGTCTTCACCGAGTGCACCAGGTAGAACTCAGTTCTATTCTGGCGGCTATCAGAGTTTGGTCGTTTATTCCTTTATTTTTAATTTTTTTAATTTTACTCTTTCTTTTTGTGTTGAAAAGGTCATCTGAGTTTCATTTGTTTCGCATATGGAAAAGTGGTGAGTTTTTTATTTTTTTAAAAATTATTTTCAATATTTTTCCGATGTATTTATTAACACATTTCGCGTATATGAATACGGGTAGAAGACCTCAGGCATTGTATAATTTTTTTTTTAAAGATTTCATATCTTTCCCGCCTTTTAAGTTTTGAAAGGGCAAAAAATTTATTTTTATCAAAAGCATTGTTTTTTTAAAAGTTTAGTTAACTTTGAGTTTCGGACACTTTATTTCTTCGTCTTCAGTGTCATAAGAGCGGATACCTCAAACGAAATCCGTACAGTTTTGGAATTTACGGGAATATTTAATTTAGTGTAAATACAGTGGGAGATTCGAGGTAAGAAGACCCCTAAGGAGTTAGTATTCAAAGCGGGAACTCATTAAACGCATTAGGCCAAAACTTGAAAAGGGAGCTTTTGCAACAGGAATTTCTATGAGGAAGGGGTGGATGTACCGCCACTGAATCCGCACAATTATCACCCTCACAAAATTTCGAAGCTTTTCGTTAAATCCCGTTATTATATGACTGTGGCGGTTGCTTAATAGTAAGAAAGCTGACTTTTTTTTTTTATAAAAATGCAAAGGGCGAAAATTTGTGCGTACCGGAAATGATTTTGTGTGGTTCACTTAGACATCAGGCTGGTCTGCCTCCAAAAACCTTTCACCGTATATTCGGATGCATTTGACACAAGCTGACGAAATATACCCAGCTGACTTCCACCTTTCGTTCGAAACCTCTTCCAGGTTTCGAACGCACCTGGTCCTTCCAGTACTGGTGAAAAAAATTCCACACACCATCTGACTTAAACATCGACAGATGTTAGGACAGATAGTAATTTCTTGGTATCCTCGTACTCGTTTAAAGTGGCTTCCCATTCTCTCTGGCAGCGGAGGGTAATTTTCATCCGGCCTTGATGGCTCTTATGCAATATCAATCGTGGAATGATATTCGAGTTGCAATTAACTTTTATTACCTCAAATACATGATATTAGGAGGGTTGACTCCTTCGACTCAGCACGTTAAAGGTCATCGAATCTTTATCACTTCCAGAACAAAGAAATCCGCGCACGGATCGTGGGCAACGCCATTTCGAAAAGAGTTTATGGCCTCAAATTAAACGTATTTCCTTCGGGACGTTCGTCTTAAAAGTTAGGCTTTTTATTAATGGAGTGACGATGTACTATCATCCACTGCACCGAAGGTCGCCGACCCATGGAGGGCTGTGACCTAATGAGGATATTATAGATTTTTACTTTCACATTGATACCGGGACCCAATGAGCAATCCTTTCTCTAAAAAACCGTATTTGACTTGAACGTATAATTATATTTGAGCAGTTGAACAATGGTCCTTGAGATTTAAATTAAAATTGCGGGCTCAAGATGTTTTAAAAGAAAAAAGTCTTTTTTGAATTTGTTTACCTCTTTAAAAAATTTTTTTTTCCTGCCTGAGAAAATTAAACTTGAACCGTCGTCTGAAGTCTGGGAGGATTTAAAACGAATGACTAATTAAATTTTGGCGGTATTAAAAATTAATACTTAAACGATTTAATTATTAAAATTAACGGCGGAGCTTTAGATGAGTGTTTGGAAACGTTTGCATTTCAATATTTGGAAAAAAGTCAAAACTTGGGGGGCTTTTCTTTGCCCTCCGTTAAAGACACAATCATTTTAAAATTTTTAATTTAAACCCCTTTTTTGTATAAAAGCGCAAAAGCATCGGGAGTCGACACCTCCCAAAGAAGATTATTTAAAGCGAAAAATAAATTCAGTATAACTGTATTCCATATTTAATGAAAGGCGTTCACAACAACAGTCTTAGTTTATCTTGTGGTGAGCTTAACTCTTCTGACGGTTTCCAACATCAAAGTTTAAATTAAATCCTTTGATGTAAAAGTCGCTGTCGGTTGTTCTTTTGATAATGCGCTAAAGCCAAGATTTTTGCCAAAGGGATAAATGAACGTGCTTTCGTATTATCGTTTAAATGGCTATGGCACACCACTAGAAGTACCTAATTAAAAATTACACTAATTAAATTGTAAATTATTTCACAAAATGAGCTGATTAATTGGTTTAATTAATCTTCATTTCATTTTAAAATTTAATTCCCAAAAAACTTGTCTTCCTGAGTTTAAATAATGATTTACGATAATTTTCCGAAAAATTCACATTCTTATTTATAAAATTTATAAAAACGTTTGGCTCAGGAACATTAACAATTCAGTAACAATAAAGTGTACATCATTTGGGGTGAAATATGCTTTTTAAATATTAAAAGCACAAACATCCCTTTTTGAAAGGGGATGCAGCGCATTTTATCCGCATTGCGATTTCGAAATCTTTTAGTGGTTTATGAACTTATGTTGAAAAGGATTAATAACCAACAAAGGAAATTGTAAATTCAGTGTTGTATAAACTTAATTACCCTCATTAGCGAGCACTCATCCTCTTACACCACTAATAGAAAAAAAAATATTTTCGAAGTTGCATCCGGTGATTTCAAATATATACCTCATATCATAGGAATATTACATCTTAAAAAGAGAGTAACACAGTGAAAACAGCAGAAAATCTAAAACCATATAAGGAGAACATCCATTAGAGATTTCATTTCCGTAAAAAAAGCAGAAAAGGGTGGAAGACAAATAGGACCACTCAAAGCTCTCCCTAATGGTGAGCAAAGTGAACGGGAAAAGAGCACAACCCTCGCGGCCAACTCTGTTTCTTTGGAAGGAAGGTAAAGCAGAAAGCTTCGCTTATAAAAGGAGATGAATGGGAGAATACATTACCGCATTAAAATCCTGCAAATATGAAAAATGGTTTCTTCCCGTTATTGCGGCTGCCAGGAAAGTGGTCTTCGGCTGAGAAGAGTTTCGGTTAACTGTTTACATTTTTCAATTTTCTGTTTCCGCCTTTACTCAATAATTTGAAATCCTAAAGCCGTTATTAGAGCAATTAGGCTCCCGGCTACTCAATTTGCCCGATTAAATTCGATATTCCACCATTTTCATATCTCTCGGGGTTGTAATGCTGTTCGTGGACGTAATGCCCATTTGGCTTGGACTTCTTCCGGAGGGAAAGAAAAACGGGAGAATATAAATAATAAAAAAGCGGGCGTGGAAATGGCGCGGAGATGAATTCGAGATGAAATTCGGTCATATGGGAGAGCAAGAGTTTGTGAATGAGCTTCCCAAATCTCAAAAGTTGGTAATTGCATGAAGAACTGCAAAAGGCCGCCGTCTTAAATTGCGAGGAAGTCATTAAACAAAGTTTTTCTTTATTGTGGCAACAGAATAAGATGAAACAGCAGAAAATATGGGGAGAAAAATTCCTTGTTAAAACCAATGCTCCGGGAAATTCATTAAATGTAATCCCGACAGATAACTTTTCTTGCGCTCTTCTCGTTAGTATTTTTTTTTGGGGGGAATTATTTAAGACAAATGTGCATTTGAATGTTATGCGGCAGATGATCAGATTAAAAAGTTGCAAATGAACAACAGCAATAAGAATAAATTTCGAAGACTTACAATATTTACGTTCCATTAATAATTTACTCTACTTTTTTGTGCTTTTTTTAGTTTTCTATTTCATTTGTTTTTTTTTTCGCGATGCGTGATAAGCACCCAATGTGCACATTTCCCGAATCAGCATAAATTTCATAAGTTGAATCAAATGCTTTCTAAGCTAAGGTTAACGACACCAAAACTATCGGAAATTAATTACAACATATTGAAAAGCAGCATTTGTTAAACTACACCACAGCTGAATCAATTTTTTCTGTCGGATGGACATTTTCTTTGTTCTGTTACAGTTGTCAGCAAAGGCTTTTGACCATAGTCGTAAACAATCAGTAATAACCAAAGTAAGGAACTCATGTCAGCGATTTCCATTTTCCCGCTTTCGATGTCAGTATTTTCTTTAAAATAACTCATCGAATAATTCTGCTGGTTCCAACAGCTGATGCTTACTTTGCTTTCTCGCACTCGTGGTTTTGTTCTGCTGTTTTGGTTGTCCGGTGAGAAAATTTGAAAATCCTCAAGTGGGGAGGTTTATCGCGTTGCAGTTTTACATTACACATCGGTAGCGTTTTACATTTCAATTTGAAACACGCCTATAATTTGATAATTTCATTTTTTCTTATACTTCGAAACCGCGTAAATAATTATTTTGTGTCATAAAATATTTAGGGCGATCAAATTGCGTCAATATTTTTTGAGGTTGGATACTTTCCTCTGACGTCAACTTGAATCAAAAGTACGTGTTATTGCCGTCGAAGCTTATACAGGCCCAAAACATAATGATATTTGTATAAATAAGAAAATAAGTTCCGCGCCAGCGAACCCCCCAAGAAAAAACACAACCCGGTAATTGCATCTTGCTTTCGTGCCGTAATACCTGACTTAGCGAATTCGTAATGGAAGAATAATCGGGGCGACATCACCATAAAATGGCGGGCTGAGTCAATTTGTCTTTTGCGTTTTGCTCTGGCAATCATTCATGACCGTTTAGGGGATGACCGGTATAAGGAGCCATCGACTATAGAGAATGATCGAAGCCCTCTCAGTGGTGAATCGTTGGCCACTTTATTCAAATGACATAACGACGCGGACGCCATGTGAATGATTAATTGTCAGTTTTCGGACGAGGCAGTGCTCTTCCACAAAGACAATGGTCAGAAAATCGTCTGGGTTTTTAATGTGAGACACCTGCGGGCCGGCACCTGGCTTTTCTCGATCGAAGAGTTGCATCGTTATCCTGCATTGCCCTCAGCATGTGTTCTTCAAAAAAAAATATATTTCAGACGTTCGATCGGTGTACACTTTTTTGAAGAATTTCAGTGCAAAAAATTGGCGGAACATTTTTTAAATCTCTAAGAAGGCATTGTATTGAATGGATTTAGCTAGGGTTGACCTCTTCGAATAAAAGGTGTGGCCACGCTGTATTCACAACACCTTTCACTCCGGTTTCTTATTCTTTGCTTAGAATCGAAATTTCATGTGCAGTTTTTTAATTAAAAAAACTTCAAAGCCCTTATCAGGCGTTTCTCCCCGCCTATTACAAAGCAGCCGAAGCTCACTGTTTCACGATAATAAAAAAAAACTCGAGCCCCTCAAAGGGCTTTCCTGGAATTCTAATTAGGTACGATAGAATTACATCCCTTTTCCCACTCCTACCCATTGCAGTTATTCTACCAGAGTTTCCTCTTTTTCAGTAATTTTTTTAAGATAAATAATATTTAGACATAATTTAACCCTTTGGCGTAATAACCATCGATCTCATTAACTATCCCCTTTCATTTTTCTTAGAAGAAGTATACGTTTAAGATAAATTTTAATCAATTTTAAAGCACCGAGTGATTACCTTTTAGCCAAAGATGCACTTCATCCATACGAATAACACCAAAAAAAGACATTAGAAATGACTTTTTATAGTGGGCAAATATTTAAAACTCACATTCGTATTTTGACAGTATAAAATTTTATGTTTCCACCCGTAAGAGTTAATTACAAAGTGAAATTTCATTAAAATTCTTTACAACATTTATAAATATAATATTAATTAAATAACAGAAGAAACAAAAAGTTTATCTTTAAAAGTAAAGTTAATAAAGTAACGGTAATAAAAAGTAAACTTAAAAAGTATAAATATAATATTAATTAAATAACGGATGAAACAAAGAGTATATCTTCATAATTATGGAATAGTATAAAAACTATGTAAGAGTATTAAAGAAAAAGCAGAAGACTAAGAAGAACCCATATTTTGTTACTTTAATGTCGAATGGCGAATTATTATTAATAGTATTGATAACAAAATAATACAATACATATATTTGATCCGCATCAGCATCGTTTTCCTTCCGAATCCTTCCGAAGCAGAAAGTAGGTGAAACTATGTAACGGGGAGACGCCCATGTTATGAAAGGAAATGCACTTCTTGCTAGTGAAACATCATGTTAAACAACATTTTAATTTTATTGAAATAAATGACTGTTGGCGTTAGAATGAGAGAGGAAAATCGGGGGAAGCCGGCGAGAGAATTTTCGACTCATCGATACGTTCAGAACGAATACAGTCGGTTAATCCTTTGATCCCTGACTTCCTGCAGAAGTTATTCGCCCTGTATTTTCGGTTTCCTTTTGTTAAAAAATTGTTGATGGCTTCCATCAATTTTTCAATGCTACTGGATTTTCACTTTAAGATTTATGAATTATAATCAATTCACTTTTTTCCCCGGGCATTTATATACAGTAGCGCTCAAAAGTATTTTGACAATACAAAATATTTCCACCCGTAAGAGTTACAAAGTGAAATGTCATTCAAATGCTTTACAACATTTATAAATATAATATTAATTAAATAACAGAAGAAACAAAGAGTTTATCTTTAGAATTTTATAATAGAAAAAGAAAAAGCAGAAGACAAAAAAGAATTTTGTATATTTTGTTATTTTAATGCTAAAAATATATCATTAATAACTGATAACTAAATAATATAACTCTACAATAAAAAAAATACAATTAGTAAAATAATTAACTACGAAACTATTAAATTTTGTATTGTTTTTTATAATACAATAATATACTATATACTCTTTCATAATACAAACAATAAACTATTCCAGATGCAAATGCAATAATAAATATAATTATGAAATGGTAAAAATGTCGAATACAAATAATAAAATCTTACAGTAAATTAATTAACTAAGAAACTAATAAATTTTGTATTGTCAAAATACTTTTGAGCGCTGTATCTCCCGAAACATTTTGTATCATTTTGTTATTTTAATGCTAAAAATATGTCATTAACAGTATTGATAATTAAATAATACGACTCTACAATAAAAAAATACAATTATAAAATAATTAACTAAAAAATAATTAATTAAAAAAATTAACTAAATTAAATTTTGTATTGTTAAAATACTTTTTTAATACAAATAATAAATATTCCAAATGCAAATTCAATAATAAAAATAATTATAAAATAGTAAAAATGTCAAATACAAATAATAAAATCTTTTAGTAAATTAATTAACTAAGAAACTAATAAATTTTATATTGTCAAAATACTTTTACTGTATCTCCCTGAAAGATATAATATAAGGGACTAAAACTATTCAAAATATTCTACTCTGCAGAAGTGTTAAAGCCCGTGAGATCCATTAGAATCACTCCTCAAACGCATCTGCGATAACCAATCGCGATAAAGCTGCTGTCCTTTGGGGCTTAAGAGAGCGCGTTCTGCAGTTCATTACCGCTCAATAAAACATCGGACTTTCTGCCCTCAAATGCCATCTTCCATTATATTATCGTAAACGTGGGTTTGTGGATTAGTCGGAAACCACCGCTCGCCTCATAAGCGGTTTCAACTTAATTCCTTCGACACATCCGCCACAGGTTGAGGAACTCATATAACTTCCAAGAGCTTCATATTTTTTTTTATAAATCCCACTGATCCCATTAAAATTATATAATTGTCTGCTGCCGCTGAAAAAAAACCCCTCCCAAGTTATTAAAATCAAAGTATTAATTTCAGGGATGTATGATTTAACGAATCGCTTCCGGTACCGATGCTTACGGGATACGTTATTAAAAATTGATATAAAATTCGATAACCAGCGGATATTAAAGCAAAGCGAAACGTATAACAAAAATAATTTAAGTAATTAACCTCCGGAAAGTCAGTTTTGAGGGAATTGAAATTCAAGAGGCGGGAGCTTCTTGGGCGGGGAGATAAGGCGCCTCGACGCCATGTCAGTTTTTGGCATGTGTCGGGCTCCCGGGGGAGTTGAAATTTACAAAACCGCCCGATGATGGATTGGTCTCCCAAATTGTCCCTTCGATGGGTGTCACGTGTGGCGTGGCAATTCACGGGGGACATGCAAAAACGGTTTCCTTGTCATGCAGATGGACGCGGACTTTTCACTTCTAAGGCCGAACCTGAGTTTGGGAGTCACAACATTTTCCGCGGAGTTTGACCCCGAGAGGTTATTGTCGGAGACCGTGAACCGAACTCACGAAATTTCCATCACGCGGATTTACCTTTTTTGCGTTTAAATTCACTTTTTAAGAAAGTTTTGGAATTCTAATGTGAAAACTTTTGGGGGTGGCTAAGATTTTCAAATGATTCACTATTCCCTCTGTTTTAGATGGCATTCGATTCTTACAATTTGTGAGTGACTGCAGAGTGTCTGAACAATAAATAAGCACTCCAAAGTTTTGCTGACTTTTTATTATTATGTCGTCAGGAAAAAAGGGATTGTCCAAAAACGTGACCTTGTATTTTAACCTTTCCCATCAGCCTCAGAATCAAAACAACTCTCTTTTACAAAGACTGTAGAAAAGGCAATAAAATTAACAGGCGGAAGAGGCAGAAGACCCTTTTGCATAAAGCTCGAAAATTACAACATCTTGAAAGCATCAAAATTTTAGGTGAAGTCCAATTAGCAAAGACTGACGGCAAAGGAAGCAAGAAAAGGCTACTTTATTTATTAATATGAAATTTCGCTTTCTTCAACGGTTAATCCCGTAACAGCCATTGGGTTTGATAACATTATAAAAAGGTTTTAGGTTTATCAAAGCGTTATCTGTCGCCCGCATGGAGACGTGTCAGCTGTCTTATTTTGTACACCTTGCGGGCGTTTTTACACTGTTGACATCGAAGCAAATTCGTTTCTTGTCTCCCCCTTTTTTATTTCTCTACTTTTAATGTCTTCAAATGTTGGTTTGTTTTTATGATATAAAGAAAATGGCCGAATCGAATATTTTTCAGAAGTGTTTATCATTTCTTAAAGGTCCGTTTCGATGTATTCGTAAAAACACAAATCAATATTAAATTAATCAACCTTTGGTAAAAGTCACGAATTTGGATGAAAGACTTTCGGTTTGAGACATATTCTGTAAAAGGATTGTTTAATTGCTAAATCTTCGAAGAAGCGATGGTACAAGGTGACGAATTGTTTTCAAAGTTGAAGAAGCTAGAGCAAATGTTCAAACAAAAGGGAGAAAAAACATAATCTGTCTATCATGGCATGACTCCGCAGTTTTAAGCTTAGCAGATGCGCATCAGTTCTTGTATAAATGTTCAGCCTGAACAGCGCCAAAGTTATTTCAACCTTTTTCATTTGGACATCAACACAAATTCCGTAATTTTGTCTAAACATTCGAAAAAGGTGGTTGACCTGCTAATGAAAGGCTTCAACGGGAGCGCACCCACCATTTTTTACTCATTTAACGCGGAATGAAAGTTCCATATTTGAAATTACAGGATTTTCTCAGCCGGGAAACAGAAACTCTGTAATTTCAAAGTCCCCAAGACTCAAAAGGTAATTCCTCGTAATTAGGATGGCAAAATTCATAACGTACTACACTGCTGCAATTGCATGCGGTCTCTGCGAGAAAACCGGTTCACGTTACTTCTAATTAAGTTTTGACCCGCAGGTTGAACCTATCTGTTGATTCAACTAATATCCGATCTGGGGCTAACGAGTTGGATACATACTTCGGATAATTGTTCCCGGAAAAAGCAACCATATTTGCTTGCTTCTAACACGAAAAATTCCCGCCGCAAATCCCCGACTGAGTTGGACTTTGGAAATGTTTTCTCTGTGGTCATAACACAATTTAAAACAATGTTACTCACTAACTTTTCCATTAAAAATTTTTCAACTTTATAAAAACCTCAGCGACAGAGGTTTGCAAATTCTTTTCGGCCAATCCAACCTTGACTAATGCTGAATATGAAATCATGCTAAGAGTGATGGTAACATCAGGCAAATTACTTTTTTAATCATCATAAATGCATACAATTTACACGGCGAACCTGGCATACACCGGCATTATTGCTACAAGTGCCTTTAACAGCTTGTTTGCGTACGTCATTCTCTTTATAGCGATTTAAAACCTTATCATTCCTGGAGGCCATTGTTTTCCGAGAAGCGTTGGCCACCCCTGTTGTTTTATGCCCGGCCAGAAAATTGACCGGGCATTAATTCCGCCTTTCTGGCCCGTCCAAAACTGTATTAACAGAACAAAAAGAACATTACGAGTCCGCCTGATATTTTATATACCGGGAGGTCCTTATTATGAACAATTGCGTTGAATTGTGGATAGTTAGTTAACTTCTTTGTACAGTAATGACTCCGACGTCAATGGGAGATAAAAACATTCTTCGTGAACTCCTTTTAGGCTTCTATTAAATTTCTTTTGTGAATGTTTGGATCACAATGCGTTTTTTTTTTTATAAATAAAATTTAAGAGACAATTTTAATTTCTTTAAAATAAACGGACGCTGAAGCGTAGGAAAGGGTTTTTCCTCTGTTAGGGGAATAATTGTCCTTTGTTTGGGAATTTCACAAACAAATATGTGTGAATGGATGCAATTGAAGGGACTTTTCTGATGCTTCGAAAAGGCGGAGACCTTTTTTTTATATTTTTTTTTCTTCCACATATTAAAATAATGAATGCGGTATTTCTTCGGTATGATGACAAATACCGCTCATCTTTCTGTGTTCTTCCCTCTTCTTGTTATTAGTTTCATTTGAGATTTTCCCCATTTTGCTTCAGGTTTTATTCTTTTTAAGTTAATAAAGCCGCGTACGGCGCCGACAATCGTTCCGCAGAGATAAACTTTTACGAACGAAATTAAATATTATTGCTCTTCATGATTTTTTAATTTTTTTTTCTTTTTCAGGCTCGGGTTTTCATTTCCTCTACAATCGCACCGGCATACAGGTAGCCCCTTCCGTTTATAAATTTTGTATAATAATATTTTCTTTGATTTTCAATTAAACTGATATTTTAACACTTCCACGGCCACGCAAGACACGAAAGATCCTCACTGAAAAATATTTCTCTCTAGGGTTCTAACTGATGTTTTCTTAATCATGGCGAGGTCACGTGATTTCTACCAGTAACGGAATCAGGAGATTTTGGCTGACGCCTTCAAGTGCTGCTCGAATTTTTCGCAGGCTCTTTCTAATCCCAATATTGGGTTGTGTAAACCCTTTGCAGTTTTCTCTTCGAAGAAAGGAAAATGACTCGATATTTCAGTTTCATTCATATAATATAATGGACTACTGAGAAATGTTGATTCGTGCACTTGGGAGGCCATGTTTTGATATTTTAACAATTTAAGGGTGCGTAGATTTTCGTACCCTTTTAACTATATAAAATATTAAACTCCTGTTTGAGAAGGAAGTGCTTTCTTTGACAACAGTTTCGTGTCCCCTTGAATGTCCCAATGCAATTTATATCTTGAGGAGTTCACAGAAAATGTCCCATAATTCAAAATATTTATGCATTAAAATAAAGTAAATTTGAGTTTGTTTCTTCACTTCAGAGACACTTAAAAAACTTTGGTTGTCCTTTACGGTTTTCATTGCTGTTTTATTCTTCGTCGACTCTTAATTCTTCATTGTTCTTTTATTCATATTTCGGAATACAGTTTCTTCTTCTTTAATATGTCTAATTTCGCGCATTCTTAGCAAATCACTTTTAAGCAACATCTGTGCTTTTTCAAGTTTTTTATCTTCTTCATTAGTAGTATAGTAGCTGTTAAAACTCGTTGTTTAAGTGCATTATTTTTGAGATTATTCCAAAGAAACGAACTGAGAACCCCATCATTACGCTCAATTGTTAATGTTTCTCAAAATAAATGGAGAGACGACTGAGTTTCTAGAATTTGTCGCACTGTCCATTCTGCGACATTGTGTATCAGTTTTATAAACTTTCTTTTTCTTAATTATGAATTCGGTTTTGATAACTAAAATATTCATAAATGTTGTCTTTATTTTTAAAATTTTAAGTCAACTCTTATGAATGAAGAGTTTATCAGATTCTTTTGATTGTATTTCCCTAAACAAATACGGAATTCGTGAATTTATATACAGTAGCGCTCAAAAGTATTTTGACAATACAAAGTTTTTTAGAATTACAAACATGAAAAGTCATTGGCTTTCATTAAAATGCTTTATAATATTTTTATAAATGTGATACAAATATAATATTAATTAAAAAACAAATTAATAATCTAAATAACGTAAGAAACAAAGACTTTAAAGTAAAAGTAATAATAGTAATAATAGACAGAAGACTAAGTAAGAGTATTAAACAAAAAGCAGAAGAATATTATGTTTTGAATATTTTGTTATTTACATGCGAAAAATATATTATTTATAGTATTGATAACTAAATATGCAACTGTAAAATAATAAAATCTTATAGTAAGATAATTAACAAATTAACTATTAAATTTTGTATTGTCAAAATACTTTCAAGCGCTACTGTAATAAAAGTTTATAAAAGTTTTCTAATAATAAAATTACATAAAAGACTCTCAAAGAGCGACTGTAGCGATACAATTAAAATGAAATGAGTGAATCAAAAAAAAATTAAATAAAAACCACTCGAGAAAAAGAAAATTTTAGGGAAAAGAGCAAAGAAAAAAAAAGAAACACCAATAAGTAATGCGTGCGAAGACTTCCGAAATAAAAACAACAAAAGTAAGAAAAGTTTCGCACGGGTCCCAACACCCTTCGCGGGTTTACCAATTTAAAAGATAAGAAAAGTCGAGGGGTCCTTAAACTCAAACTTTTTGACTGAATCATTCTTTAAAGATTTTGTTCTTTTCTCCTCCCACTTTTGCCACCATTTCTTCATTCTCTTTTACTACGTTAACAGAATTTTATTGTGGAGGGGGGAGGGAAATAAGCAAAGTTCGATGAAATAATTCGAACGAATTTTACTTCCCCTCCGGAAATTTATTATACAGATCCAATCCCGTCTTGAAGAAAAATATTTGTTGAAAAAGTGCTTGTTGGTTTCCACAATAATTACGCTTGATGGCGATGTTCGAGTTGAGAATTGAAAGCGAAATTATTTTCATTGTTTCTGATGGTCTTGGAATTCTCCGTTCACATGCAATATCAGGAGTTCTGGTCCCTCTTTTCTAACCTTTGCATCACGAACTCTTGAGGTCAAACTCACTGTTTTATTATCATTTTTTTTTTCTCTTAACCGTAAAAAAAGATTTAAAAGGTGATCTCTATGCGTAAAGCGGAGGTTGCCATGTCAGCGTCTTGTCAGGGTTTCCTGTCCTGCACTCTTTTTCATTCATTTCAGCTTCATGACCATTTTTCAAGTTTTTTTTTTATTATTATCATTTTGGAACATGTCAAGGAGGTTGTTTCTGTAAGGGACGCTTGTTTCTGTGTTGATCTGAAATAGTGCCATCATTGAATTTGAAGTTTGTCTTTGTTCTCAGCCACTCTCTGTGACTCCGTCCCCAAAACGGCTTTCTCTACCTTTAAAGGCTTTTACACTGCAATTTTTGCTTTATGAAAGAAAGGATTCCATGTAAAATTTGCTCACTTTTATTCTTTAAAAATTTAAGTCATAATACCATCTCAGTATAAAATGATAATATAATAATAATGCCTGCTTGAGTTTTAGGGCCTTCTGAATTATAATTTTAAAAATCCAATTAAAAGATAATTACAATTCAAAGAGTAATCTTTAAATAAGAGGATTTAAACACTGTTATTTTCCTGTATGAAAATTAAATGAATGCCTTTTATATTCCTCTTTTTAACCCTTTGCGGTCGTATATAATTTGAGAATGGGTATCTATTGGTCGGTATTAATTTCCGTATATATATAACACTAGTTTACAACGGATAAACAACATTTAGTAATTCCTTTGAGAATTTTTAGATATATCTTAGATATCTTTTAGATATCCAAGTATATCTTTATTCAATACAGGCATCTAATGATATGTTTTTATAAAAATTATGTTTTATAACTCTCCAAAACATGTAGGCCTTGTGATAACTTTTGTTTAGTTAGTATTTCTTTATCTCCAATCGATGGAGATAAATGATACAGGAATGCATACAGTATAAGATTCATACAGTTCCTTGTTGTGATGGCTGACAGTAGACATACGACCGCAAAGGGTTAAAATTCTTTAAAATCTGAAATTATTTATACGACCGTTCGAATGGGAAACCCGAGTGTAAAATTCTGCATTAGAAATAGAATAGAAAAAGAAGTTAAAAAAAATACCGGAAAAGGAGGGGAAAAAGAAAAATGGTAAGACTTAAAGGAGGAAGTAGGAGGGTGAATTATTCTGGCACCTGAAGAAGTTTAACAACCGGGCAATCTGCGGATAGAGAAAGGAAAAAACAGGAATTCACATTGACATGGACGGATGATTCCAGTGGGGGGAGGAGAGAAAGAGAGGATCAAAAGTCAGGTACTCAACCTGTACAACACTCAAGGTCAAATTCTGTCTCATGAGAAATTTCACAAAGTTAAATTATCAATCATTTCCTTTCAAACTTGGTATTGAGTTATTTTGCAATGGAATTATTTGGAGTCTCTGTATTTTTTTTTATTTCATTAGAAATTCTCAAGAGTTTAGAGTATTCCACTGCAAAGCGAAAAAGCCATAAAAAAAAGACGACTGCCTCAAGTCATTACCTAGGTTTTTATTGATATTAATAATTTAACATAAATTTTAATTACAACTTCCTAAGACAACGAAACTGAGTGCCGAGGCTGTTGTTCTTTCTTTTTATTTCTCCCTCACTCTAACTTAAGCTTACATAAATATTTGATAATTCTTTTTGTTTCCAGTTACAGGTTGCGATCCTTCGGCTCCCCCTAAAGGGTTTCCCTTCAGCTCTTTTCTTATAATTTCTCAGAATTGCATTAAAATTCGCTTCTACGGTTGAATCTTAACTTCATGAATATCTACTCGAAGCGCATTTATTAGCTTGAAAATCAGCTTCGCGTTTCAGGAAGGATCTCAAGAGAAGCGTTTGTTTATTATTCGACTTTATTACTTTCTCGTTACAATAACAAATAAATATTTGCTGACTAATTAATAAGGTTAATCCCGCACCGTGAGCTAAGAATGACAGAAATTTGCAGAGAGGCACATCCCGTAATGAAGTTCGCTTTCTGTATTTTAATTTCAACTTCAAAAGCTGCGAAACAAAAATTGACAAAATTCGCTTCCCTACTTTTTAAGTACACTACTTCCTACTGTCGGAAACAGGTAACCCGTTATCATAACTTCTGTCGACCGTTATGAACACTTCTGTCCACTATCCTCTCTGGACTTTTTGTTTGCTTTCAATATTTAACTATTATTTCTGCTCTCATACTCTGCCATGAGCTTTCTCTACTCCCTTTGTTTTCCCATTCAGAAATTAAAGTTCATTTTACCAAAAGGTTTGCCCTATTGTTTCGATAATGAAAGGTTGATGAAAGCTTAATTGCCAGGAAGAAGGAAACCGAGTGAAAAACAGAAATTTTTGTCGGCTCGTAATTTTTTAGTCCGAAGGAACAACAATACCGATGCACAGAGATTGGCAGAACTGGAACTATTAATTATTAGTTTTTGTGCTTTTACGTAAACTTTAAGGTTGATGAGCGATGGAGCAGCTGAATATCAGCCATTACTTCATTCAACGGAGAAAAAGTTCCTGACAATGGCACTGAAAGAATTCACGGCTGTAATTGAAACCCGTGGGTCTTTGGTGCCATCTTCAGTGGCTTAAAAAGCAACATGGCGGTGAACCTTTCCGAAAGGTAAGATTTTCTAACTGCTTATCTCAGTTTAGATGTAAACAATTTTGGAGTTAAGAATTGAAAAACAACAGAAAAGAACTTTCAAATTTCTTATCGAAATGGCGTTTTCCTGTGATGTAAATACTGCCTTTACAGTAATTTACAGTAGCGCTCAAAAGTATTTTGACAATACAAAATTTTATATTTTTCACCCGTAAGAATTACATACAAAGTGAAATTTCATTAAAATGCTTTACAACATTTATAAATATTATATTAAAAGTCAAATTAATTAAATAACAGTTAAATCGAGGAAGAAACAAAGAGTTTATCTTTAAAAGTATCAGTAAAATTATACTGTAATTATACCTGCTAATAATAGAACTAATTAAAAATATTAAAGAAAAGGCAGAAAACTAATAATTATACATAGATATAATACTATTTAAAAAGCAGATTAATTAAATAAAATAAGATACAAAGAGTTTATCTTTAGAATTATATAATAATAGAACTAAGTATAAGTATTAAAGAAACAACAGAAACAGTATATTTTGTTATTTTAATGCGACAAATATATTATTAATAGTATTACTAACTAAATAATAAACTATTAAATTTTTTATTGTCAAAATACTTTTAAGCGCTACTGTATATTTAATATTAATAAATAAAATCCTCAAGTTCATTTTTCTAGGGTTCCCACCAAAAACTAATTAATAACGTCAAAGCCAAATTCCAGTAACCAAATGGAGTTAAGTATTAGACGGGACGTGACGTATTTCCGGTCAAACCAAAGGAAAGGGTTCGAATCGAATAACTTAAGAAGCTCTAACGCTCTAATCCTGGGGAATCTCTTTTCCTTTGGAGTGTTTATTTTGAGGGATGTCAACCCCAAATATTCTTCGGATAACGTTGTTAATAAAATTAAAAAATAACATCATTGTACAAAAGAAAAAGGAAGTTTACACAAGGATGGGTGTCTGGATCATGGCCCGCATTATCATTAGAAAAAAAAAAATTATTCGGTTCGAATTAACTCAAACAACAATATTTTCATTGAAACCAGAGTAACTCGCGTTCCTGCATAAAAAATTACAGGTTAGGAGTTGTGGAGGAATGAAAGGGTGGTGATCAGTGACCGTAACAAGCGTGAACTATTTTCTGGTCCTTTTGAGTGCTGCATTATCTGTGCTTTCACCTCAAAAAAAAATTATGATTATTAATTTCACCTTTACTGATAATAATTATCATTTTAATTATGCTAAATAAAAAACAATTTTTTTTTCACTCTTTTTATTATCACATATTTACTCAAATTCATATTCCATTTGTTTTTAACAAAGCAAAGCTTTTTTTCTTTGGTTTAAAATTTTTATCCCACAGATTATTAATTCTCATTATGCCATTTTTTGCTAATATTTCAGCAGTGGTACTTTTTATTAAATCGGATTAATTTTAAAGTATGAGAGCCTCCCTTTCAAACGAGACTTTTTCTTTAAAAAAAACTGACTGAAATAACTGTAAAATAAAATGGCTATGGGAACAAAATATTATCTGTGCGATGTAATTCGATATGCTCCTGAATCGTACAAAGGCGTACGAGTTATGGTTTCATACGAAGAAAGTCTGTTAATTGGCAAAAGAACGGGAGGCAAATAAACACTCTCAGAACACGGGAACGATTTTCGCCACAAAACCAATCGATTTGTCATGATTCAATATGCCCGCAAAATTTTTTCACAAATTGGACTTCTTGACTCGTGATTAAATAAGCCATTTTTAATCTTCCAAACTTTCTATTATCAAAACCGCCGCGGAAAATTCTTCAAACTCCAAAATGGAGTTTTTGCCGTGATAACTCCCCCCGAAGTGATGTTTGACGCTTTTCAAATGGTGACTAAAGCACACAGACACATTCCCACCCTCCCGGTTCGCGAAATTGAATCAGGACTCGGTTCTCTGTCTCCCCGAACGGTTATTCAAATGGAAGATTGAATAATGATAGCTCTGTCAGTGATTAATATCTCTGCGAAAACAGCCTTCTCCTGTCCTCTCTGCCCCACCGTCTCAGGAATCACTAATTCGGCGACCTGTTTTTCGCGAGTGTGGGTTCTCGGAATTATTCTCAGGTTGATAGGAATCGGGCTGTTTAGGTATTTTTTATGTCTTTCGAAAAAGAAGAGCTTACCGAGTTTTTTTCCCATGATTTTCACGCCCCCCGCCATCTTTTCACAATAATTACGATTCGGAGAGATTTTATACCTGTATTAGATAATATCTGATTCTAACATTAACGCATGCTTAACCTTTGCCGGAGAAATAAAATTCGTTTTTATATTATCAACCGAACATTAGAAATTTGCATCTAAATGTAACGGGCGGTGCATTGATATTTCTTTTTATATGTTTACGAAATATTTGCTTTTACTTTCGGTCTTTCACATTTGACTTCCACTTTCATTGGTCATTAAACTTCTAAAAAAAATGTCGGTGATTTTTGGTTTTTTTAGGAAATATTGTTATGAATTTAATAAACAATGGAGTGGTAAATATAGAAAAGTCCTCAGGCACATTGAGTTTTTTCTAGAGCAACCGGTGCTCGAAAACTGGTTGGAGAATGTGGAGAATGCAAAGTGAAGGGTGTGCAGTTCTATGAGGCTAATGTCAAGAAAGGTGAGAGTTAAAATTAAATTTCGCAGGACACTAAGCCTTAGGAATTCGAGGAGAGGGAAGAAAAATAAGGAGCCGTACGTAATTTACTTTTTTTGACGTTTTTATCAAAAAAATCTGCATATCTGCCGAGTGAGTAATACTGTTCATTTTGGAAGATTAGAGAATCTCCTGTGTTGGCTTCCACCGGTTGGGATTTCTCAACATTCCTTTTAAAGGATTCGAACTAAGAGGGAAATTATGAATCCCGTGGAAAGGTTCAATATTAATAAGACACGGGCAATCACCGTTAAATGTTTTGTCCTCGTCTTCTGCTTGAGTGCAGATTTGGGGAAAAGTACTGAAAAAGATGCATATAAGAAACTGATTTCTTTTTCTTTTTGTTGCGGTAAGAAAAAAAATTAGTAAAAATTTTAAAATGCTTAAAAAACAAGTTTAAAAAATTCTGAAGAATTAAAAACTGCATTAACCGTGAAGTTAAATATAACAAGCATGAAAATGACGTTTCGATTCAATGATTTACGAAAAGAATTCTCATCATTCATTCGTGACTGAGCAATAAAAGGACTAAAAATCAAGGTAGAAGTAATGAACCTGAAGTTCACGCTTAGTAAATTTACTAATTGTCCACTGCTGATGAACTCGTGAAATAAAAGAATTCACTCATAGAAACTCAAGTATTTTTGATTAACATTTAATTCAGGAAACCTCAATGGCACGGGTTCATCAGAACACAGAAAATAATGTGTTTTCGTTTTAAGCTGAGGTTGGAAACAAATTTTTCGACTCATACGTCTTCGTCATCTTTCATGTGTTCTCGTTCCTGGCAATTATTTCACGATGTGTATGCATTTTAATACTCTTGTCAACCTATTTAAATTATATTGTTTTCCTTTTAGACATTGAAATGCAAACGGTGCACCCCCACAAAAGTTACTCTTCCGACTCTCATTACAGATTTGTTTCCGTCACTTATTTCAGCTCGAGTTAAGCGACAATATAACACAAAGAATAGAGAATTAAACTCTGTATGAGTTTTCTTTATAATACCTATTTCAAAGAAAGTGGGCACTCTAGCCTTTGAACTCTAAATAATAAGAGCACAAAACAGAACATATAAAGCTCGCTTTTCTAAAATGAAATCCAACAAAATGCACATTATCGAGTACCAATGCTATGAAAAATTAAGCGATTGCTGTTTAAGTTTATTAAAAAAACGTGCCACCAGTTAAAACAAGCCGAAAATCCGTTTGGGGAGTTTGCCAAACGAAAAACACACATCACCATTTTTATGAACCATATTTCATAAGGTCGGACTTACCTTAACAATTAGACCACACACTGCCGCTTTTGTATAAAGTCCCTCAAAATATTTTCGAGATAAAATGAGATGGTGACAATTAAATTGTCCCGCTTCAAGCCGCTGACTCAGAAGATTAAGTTCTTTTTTTTCTGAGGTCATTCCGCATTCTAAAGAGGCGAGTTTTCGTATTTTCGATGCTGATAAAACTGGAGTGGTCCAGAAATAGGTATTACTCCATGGAAATAAACCTTTGGAAGAAACCAAAACAAAAAATTAACTCTTTGAAAATAAACCGTTTAAAGAAATCCAAAGAAGTGAGGGATTCTTTTCTTATAGCTCAAAAAACAATAAAGAGGTTAAACAATTTCCCTAATTGAAGGGTAGTAAAAAAAAAATGTAAAATATAAGTGCATATTATACACTTGTTTATTATTATTGTTTTATTATATTATTGTTTATTATACACTTATTTATACACTGTACAAATATAATACTTTTGGAGTACAAATAAAACAAATTTTTTTTAAATAGTGTTTTTTATGTTTAAATTATTATAAGAGTATATAAATATAAACTAAATAAAATCTATTAACCATTATTTCAAATAGTGTTTTCCTTCACTGTACTTTATTTTTCAACCTTCATCTATCTTTCTCATGAGCAAAACAGAACAATAATTAGCAAACAGCAGACAGCAATCATAAAAAGGAAATTATTCGAAGGAATTTACCATGTTTATCAAAGCGAAAGAAATTCATTTGATTTATCCACTTATGAATTTGCCAAAAGAATGAAAAAAACACTGAAAGGAAATAATAATTTATTTAAAGGTGAGTTAAATTTTTACTCCGCCGGGAAAAAATATTTTTAAAGGATTTTTTTTTTCAATTAGTAAATAAAAGAAGCAGATACAGATCTGTTGAAACGGCCCTGATGCGATGCATGTACTCGATTACTGTTCTGAAGAGCAGTTAAAATCAGTTGAGTAGAGAGCAGTTAAAATGGAAGAAGAGATGCTCACTCGGTTGCGGCTTAATTAACAACAATAATAAAACAAACTTAAGAATACCAGAGCGTAAAGAACTTGAAAAGTAGATTTAAATCTCAAATAAGTATTTCGCATTAATTGCACCCATTAAAGTAAACAGTTGGCAGAAATGAAGTCGCGCTTAAAACAAAAAAAAAAAAAAGAGAAAGGAAGAGGAACAAGTTTCCTCAGGGATTTTTATCTCTTTTTCACTGATAACTCCGCTTCTACATAAATTATGCACCGCCATATGACTCATACTTTAGTCGGTCAGTAAAGTTAGTGGTTAGATGGTAAACCGAGGATAAAATTTTTGGTTTAGAGAAAGAAAACCTTTCGGTATTTTTCGGTCATTGATTTCGGTTTGAAAACCTCGACCTTTTTTTTGGGGGGGGGGAGGGTAAATAGAAAGCAACCCCTGTGAGATTTATATTCAGGTTCTCTTCATGTATATCACTGTTTTAACATTAGCCCTTATCAGTTACGCCTAAGTTCATTTCTATGCGTTATGATTTTGAGTATGCTTTCTTTATAAATACAATAATGGTCTTATAAATAAATAAATAAGCTGATTGCCGGTTGCATGTCAGGTTATTGAACCTCTGGAACTGCAAAGCGAAAAATTTGTCCATGGACTGGTGGTCCCATTCAAAGGATAAATCCTGGACATGAAAACTTCAAATTATATGTCTCACGTGTCTCATATCTTGTTGTCATAATACTTTTTAAATGTTTGACAAGTAAGAACATATTTCAAATTAACTCCCACGGTAGGAAGTTGAGAGTAATTACTAAATAATTATTATGGTTTATTGTTAAGGATTACCGAGAACCGGAACTATAATTGAAGCAGTTTAATTACTATTAAGAGAGAGAGAGTATTAATGAATGCAAAACTTACGGTCTGAGAAATTATATGCTCTGATTCTATTAAATCTTTAATTGGTTATGACGAAGTCAATTTCTGAAAAAATAAATTGTATTTTATTTCGGATATTTATTTATTAAACGGTTTTATTTAAGTTGGTGTTCGTGTCTGTCTGTCTGTTTGTCTGTCTATAAAGAATCAAAACTGAGTCGAAATTTGACCCGTTTCCATCGGACCGATTTCTTTCAAATTTTGCACACACTTTCGTTTTGATTGACAATTCAAATTTCTGCAATTATTTTTTAAATTAATGGACAGGTAAAAATAATTAATATTACACGTTCTGCGATTTGTACAATTTTTGTACTGTATAACCCCCCCACGGTTTTATGGATAAATAATTGGTCTTTTTCTTTGTCACCCATATATTTATTTATAATCTTGCATCACAAATTATTTTTTTAATTTTTATTGCACTTCAAATAAAACCGTTTAACTTTAAAAATATTTTTTTTATTTTTTTTAGTAAGAGTCAAACCCCTTCGGAGTCTAATTTGTACTCATTATAGCTTTAAAAATCTTATTTCAATAAAAGTATTGAAAAGTATTATAACAAGTTATAATTTTTATTTGTCATTACATTATCAAAAATTTTTTTTTAATTTAAACTATAGCGTTTTTTGCTTAACACAAATATTAGCTGAACTAAATATGAAACATAATTCAAGTTTAAACTCCATCTTTAACGAATTACACTCAAAGAACCCTTACCCTAATTAAATTTTTGTTATATTAATTTTAAACCCCAGGAGAATAATTTCTTAAAGCACTTTCACTGAAGAAAAATTAATTTCCCAATTTTGAAATATAAGAATATCATTGAAATTACGGTTTTAAATTTTTGGCCTAAAAACAAACTGAAGATGTAATACTGTATATGTAATCTCTGTATCAACTTTAACAGTTAAATTTTCTCCTATCAAAATCTTCAAAGTCATTATTAAGACTTAAAAGGTGTTTTTTATTCTAAGAATAAAACCAAGAAGACTGAAAGAGCTTTGAGAAGTATTTCTGGCACTCATTGCGCTCTTTGTAAAAATGCAATTTTCATTCTATTTTGGCGTTAAATTGTTCACGCAGTTTCCTTTATGTTACAAAAAAAGGGGGACAATGGAATCTGTTTGTAATCTCTCATTATAAAAGGTCCTAAATAAATTTCGGTCTTCGGATATACTTTGCCGGGATAACAAATTTTCGAAACATTACATTGTAGGAAAGGGGGAGGTTAAAAGGTAAAAACGCTTTCCAATATTGTTTTAAATCATGTGAAATTGAAATTACACAGAAAGCGGTTATTCTAGGAAATTGAATTTTTTTCCATCTTGCGCAGATGACGAAGTTGATTTTCGTTTGTTCAACCGGTGAAAATCTATGTTAATTTTTTTAATATTTGAATTTTTAAATTTCTCAAAGGAATTTGGCGGGATTTTTACTAAGCTTTATTTATGATAGAACAGGCGAACAATTTGCCTTTTTTTAAGGCCTAATTCTTCTTTTGCACCCATGCAATGGTAAACCTTGAGAAAGTGCACAAGTCAAAAGTTTAATGAAAAGGAAAGATAACGAACAGATATAACTTTCACATATAAAAAAGCCTGGAAATATTTACCGTCTCACAAATATGGCGTTTTCAGTAGATTAAAGACAAACCTGCAAAATAAATAATTTTATTAGATCATAAAATTAATAATTGGTACTGGAAATTAATACTTTTTAAAAATTAACTCTACCATTGCTATTAACATAAGCATTTCAAAGAAATTTTAATGTGAGTCAGCAACTAATATATGAAGTCGAAAATCATTTTAATATTATTTTAATTTTTCCCTCAAGAAATTACAAAATGTCAGTTGTAAAAGAGCGAAAAATCTCATTGCAGCCACGACGGCCAGACCACACTGAGATAATTAACTGGGCATATAAATTATCTTGCTATTAAAGTATTAATTATATTAATTATTTTAGTGTGCAAGAATCACAAGAGTATTATTAAACTTTTATAAACGCATTTGTAATTTGCAAAGAAAACGGAATATGATCTTTGAGAAAGAAATTGTTGTGGCAGCAGACAAATTTTTTTAACGATCTTTAAATTTTCATTTTTTTACTCTTATGAATAAAAGAGGGAATTTTATTAATTTAATTTTTTTTCTTTTACGTTGAAGTTGAATAAAAGTTGTTCAAACCATAATTTTTTTTAAAGACTGAATAAAAATTTAAGACTTATTGTGAATGCCGGGTAAATTTCAATTTTATTACTCTATGAACCAGATGAAAATATGGCATCTGATTTCAACTGTTACACAATTTATTTACATCTTATTAATCCGTAGATTTTAGCGTAGATTTTTTATACAAAGCATTCTTATAAGGTTTAGCAGTGTAAATACTAATTACATGTTAAAGTGTTTAAAATGGCTTTTTGCAAAAATATCTTTGCAATTATATTTCTGACTATTTTGACAGGTTTGTTATTTTACATGACTCCTACAATTACAAGTAGTTATTCAATTTTAAAGGATTTATTTGTTTTAATAAGAAGTATAAATTTTTAGGTTGTGCCTCTCACCAGCAGAACAAGTGTTTAAGTCTGAAACTAAAGTCAGTTAAGCTTTCAACAGACTTGACTGAAAGTGAAGCAACAGTTGAATATACTTGCCCTAGGGAATTTGATCCTAAGAGTTTTACAGAATGTTGTAACAAAGACAGTTGCTGTGAGCCCTCATTTCTGTCCATAGCTGAAGTGAGTATTTCTTGTAATGTATCACAAATATAACATTATTGTGATGTTATGAGATTGTTAATACTTCAGCAAAATTATAAAGGAAATAATGCCAAATTTTTATTACAGAATTATGAATCACTATTGACAAACATAGCAATTTTAGTAATTATTTCATGCACAGTTCTCACAGTTTTGGTGGTTGTGTGCTGCTTTTGGAGTAAATGTCCTCTTTATAATGCCTGCAGAGCCAATTATAACACCAGCAATATTATTGTATATTGTAAGTAGTGAAAAAACATATTTTTATGAAAAGCAGTAATTATTTTTTATACATATTAATTGTAATTTAAAATTCTGAATATTCAAATCATGTAGAATAAAGAATATAAATTTTTTTCAGCACTGGGGAAGGATGATCCTACTCCTCTTATGCCAGCAGAAGCTAACAGAAGAGATCAGTATCATCCATGCACAGTTAAGATCAGGAAAATGCAAGAAGTTTAATATGTTCCTTCACTAGTATTTAAGCTATTTTTACAGTTGAATCTCTGCTTCAGTATTTGTGCTTTATGTCTTATATTGTGATATTCCTAAAGTTTATTTAGGAAGTTGGTCATTCATTAGCTGCATTTTGTGTAATTTTATTTATTTAACCCAGCTATAAATTGGATCCTGTCACTATAGGATCTATAGTTAACTATCTGGGTTTATGTATATTGATTTTATGTGCTTTCTTATTGTCTCTCTGCCTTCCATTTTAAACATTCAATTGGTGAATTTAATAACATTCCATTGTTACTGCCATGATTTTTTTTATATACTCAAGTGACATTCCAAATAATTCTATTTAATTTTTAAGTATAAGTTCCTCAAAAAGAAATTTGTAACAGTTTGTATTATTACTCAATGCTTTAATATGTTTTTAGTCTAATGATATTATTAATATTTGACTAAAGCAATGTCCAGTGTTTTTATATGCATTGAAAGATTAATTATTTTTTTAATGAAAAACTTTTTATGACTTTTTATAATATTTATTTTTTAGTAATAATTTTAATTTTTAAGAGATGTGTATGTTAAGTATTCATATAAACAAACAAGGGGCAACTAAAATTAATTTTGTCAATTAAAATTTTACATGATTTTATTCAAGAAATGAATTGACTCTATAGTCAATGTCAGAATTGGAAAAAAATAATTTTCACTTTTGGAATAAAAATCAGAATGATTTTTTTATAAATAATTAGAAAGAACGACCCGGCCATGTTTGCTTTAAATGAATAACAATGAAGAAAAACGGTACTGTTGGTACAGGATTTATATACTGCTAGCTTGAAGGTACAAAAATTGCAGTATTAATAATTAATATTTTTATTAAATGTAAATTTTTATACTGTGTTCATTTTTTATTTGTAATAAAGAAATAATGAACTGAAACATTTTTAATGTATTTGACTAAAACCTTTACTCAGTGTTTTACAATAGTTACAAAGATAAAATAATAAATACAACCAATTTCTCCGGGGCCATTTTATTATTTCCCCATAAACTTCAGGGGAAATGCAGTTGATACTGAAAATCTTACTCTTCATCTTTTTGATAATTATTACTGCATAAAAGAAATATAAAAAGTATAAAACTCGAAGAACGCCGTGTTTCAAAAGAGTACAAAAGAGTACAAAACAGTAAAAAATTAACCAGACTATGTTTCTGGTTCATGAACTTATTAAACCACCGTCTAGAATTTGTCAATTAATTGAAGAATATATTGCTCTTCTGCTAATTTCGCCTCTTCATTGCCCTTGTCTCCTAAATTACCGGCATATTCTGTGAAAAATATTTATAATTCTCAATAATCTCCAAACAAATGCAGTAAAAACCAAATACTTGCCTCTCATGATATGCCTTATTGCCTTAAGTGATCCTCCCCTAAGATTAATAATTTGAGCAACCCTCTGTTTAATACTGGACGGACCACTGGCACATACTTCAAGCATTATATAATCTATTAGTTGTAAAGTGAACAGACCACCCTCCAGTCTTTTTAAGTAAATCTCCTCTTCGTCTAATTCTTCCCTATTCATCTGCAATAAATAGTTTCTATATAAGTCTTTTTTTTTTGAATACTCAACTGCTTCGCACTCACCTTTTGATTTTCTTCTATTTCTGCATCTACTTCTTCGATTTTTTCTAAATACTTAAAGTGCAATTCCAACAGCCTGTCTACTTTTTCATGATCGTTTTCTGTAAATTTACTAAGCAATCTTTGTCTCTGTGGTCCTTTGCAATTCCTTAACATACTGCTTACTATAGATAGGACATGTTCTTTAAACAAAAAAAATTCCAATTATGAAGCAGATGACGTAAGAGGATGTTTTTAATAAAAGATGCTCACCCTCGTGTTCTTCAACTGTGATCACCTTCTTTCTATTTTTTTTTGGAGTTTTCATGAAAAGTGGGAAAATCGTACGAAGTCCTAAAATATCTACAAACTTATTGCAGTTGTCCTTTCCCTCAGGCCCTGACATGGCATGGTCCAGAACTTTGAGAGATCCATTTCGAGATAATTTCTTTTCTCTGTATAAAATCACCGCCGTTAGAAAGAGTTTTTTTCTAAATTTTTCCAAAGGTTAACTTTACCTTAACATAAGATTCATTAACTGGAGTCCTTCACCCCGAAGGAATTTATCTTTATTTGCATGACACATTAAAGAGGAACACAAACAGTTGAACAAGTTTTCCATCATCTCCTGCTCTTCTGATGAAGCAGGATCATGTCTTTTATAATAAGCCAACTGTTGTAAAATTACATCGATTCCATCTAACTCTCCGAAATATTCTCTGTTTTCAGGTGTGTTTTGGAGAAGAATTGATAATATTTCTGAGGCATACAGTTTGTTGGCATCAAATGGAAGCTTCACCCTTAATCTCTTCAATAACCATGAAAATAATCCTTGTTTTGCTGCAGTTGCACAAATTTGAGGTATATATTCCGTTAGGTTTTCAAAAATTGCTAAAAAAATTAAATGAAACATTAATGACACTTAATGTGGGAAACTGTATAAAACTATAAATAAATATCATATAAGCCTGACTTATTTTCCAAAATTGAGAAAAGAAAACTCTTGAATAAAAGGTATATACCAAGTGTATTGTGTACTCCTTCAGCTTCTTCTTTCACACTTTCATCCAATCTCTCTAAGTTCTGCACCAACAGAGCACAGATTTGCTGATTTAAAAGTGCATCTATTAAAGCATCAGCTCCTTCTTTGCTTTCATGAAGAATATCAACATCAGTTATTTCCTGGAAATAAGAAACACAGGAAAAGTGGAGGTTTTAATGCAATAAGAAAATCAAAGGAAACCTTACCTGTAATAAATCCACAACTGCTACTGCTATGTCTGTGTTTTCATGGGATAACAGTTCCAAAAGGCTATTAATTGCATTTAGCTGCACTAAAACAGGATACAAATCTGGGACTGTAGCCACTACATGAAGTTCTTGAATGGCCTCATGCAATTCCACTTCAGACTCCATAAATTTCTCAGGGTTATCAGGAAATTTAATTCTCAATTCTTGATTTTTTAAAGTTCTTTTTTCAAATAGTAGAGTCAATCTCTTCAGTGCAGCTTCATCTACAACATCCCCCTGTAAAAAAAATACATATGAGTATAACTAAAAGCATTTTCACAAATACAACAAACTGATCTTGATGAACCCAAATTAACAAATTAAATTTTTGTCTACATTGAATTCTATTTATTCTATTTAAACACCTAATTATTAATAACTGTCAACTTTTGAGAGTAACACAACAATTTTAAAAAATACAAATGCAAATACAGAGTAATGAAATACTATTTAAAACTTTTCTACTTTTCTGTCATGAAAGCATTCTCGTTAATTAATATTATAATACAACCTCATTAACTTCCATATCATTCAGAAGCTGTTGAATTTTCTCCTTTTCTTCACTGCTGACGGCACTATTATTACTAGTTTCACTTGCTTCTGCCAGAAGTTTTTTCTCTAATTCTTCTTTCATTCGGCGCACTTTTTCGGCCCTTTCGATTTCAACTGCTTTTGCTTTAGCAAGCTTACGCATTTTTCTTTGTCTGTTGTACTCATCATCTTCTTCATCTGAATCACCTTCTTGTGGTCTCTTGGGGGTGCTCAAGGGCTAAAAAGAAAATTCATGTTAAAATATGTGCACTAACACCATACCACTTCATGATATAATGAAAGTCTATAAGTAATACCATATCATGGGCTTTATAAAAATACTTAAAATAATGAATGCTTACTTTAAATGCTAAAATATCTCCTATATCCATTTTAATTTCCCTGCAGTAAAAACTACTTTAATGAAATAAATATTTACGCTTAGCGTAAGTGAACGGAGTTTAAGTCTGCTTCCACGACTTTTTTTTTCTAAGTGGCACTAGAGTTATTTTCACTCAGTTTCTCACAATGGCGACGAGTAGGATATGTTTATGTTGAGTTTCTCGTAAATTTTAATTGACTGAAGACTAAATCGGATTAAATGGCTTTTAAAAAATAGAATTTTAAATTATAAGGTGAGTAATATTTATATACTCACACTCTAATTTGATTGTTTTAATGAAAAACAATAAATATTTTAGAAAATTCTTGCGTATATATTTGAATCTAAATACACATATGAAATTCTGTAAATAATTAAAAACCGGTTTATTAGTCAAAATTACCTTCAGAGAAGATCAAAATCATAATTCTACCACTTTTTGCTCTGACTTTTTTTATTCCTTTTATGCATGGGAATTTTGAAGTTTTACACTGTTGGTTTTAAAGTACAGTATTATTAATAGATGATTTATTATGATAGGATCAACAACATTTGGAACGTTTAGTGTTAAAGCCTTTTGTTTAAAATTCAATGATCTTTTTATTCTCCTCCGTTAAAAATTCTTTTAATAAATCTTGTAATCTTCCTACAAGCAACACTTTATCTGAAGTCGGAGATGATAAAAAAAGATATGTGCATTAAAAAAAGGAATAAGAAATTTAAGATGTCTAAATAAATTTGTATTTATGATGAAGTTTTTAAGCCTCCAATTTCAACTTAGAAAGCTTATTGTCTTTGGATATTAGGAATTTAAAAAAAAATAAAATTATTGGGACATAGCCTGGTGTTAAGCATTTGTTTTAAATTAAATTTCTCTTATTTAATGTATTTAATTTATGGGAAAATTTTGTTTCAGATTATCAAATTTCATTAATGAAGACAATCAGTTAAGAAGACAGTCTGAGAAGAAGAAAGAGGAAAGAATTGTGATGTTTCAAGATGAATTCTTTAATTGATTTTTATTAAAATCATGGAAGACGAGTTGTTATTGAGTGACTACAAAAACTGTGGCCCGTCCAAGGGTGAAATTTGCATAGAAAAAAGTTGTGAGGAAAATAGCATGATCAAAAGGGAATTTTCAATAAGTGAATATCAGAAAGCAACCATGATGGAATATTCATTTAATTGTTCAGTTTGTCAAAATGTATGCAGTAACTGTAAGAGCATTTGCATTACTTGCAAATCCCAATGTAAGAAATGCATTGGGCAGTCATTTAAAAATTCATCAACGGACACTGATGATTTTGATAAATATTTAGAATCTCAATCAAAGAAGGTTAAACCTCAGTTAAAAGTTAAAACAATAGGAGTAGACACTTGTGACTTGGAAGGACATTTTGATTATTATAAATTGGAAAAAAAAATAATAAAAATTCAAAAACATGTAGCAACGGACTGTGCTGATTTAAACATAAGAAAAATACCAATTAAAAAGCCAATGAAAAATTCAATAGCAGTGGATACAAGTGATTTAAATTCAGTTATGATGCAAAATAATTGTTATGACAGTGATTGTGAATTTTCATGGACCAATAAGGCCCCAACAAAAACTTACTCTAAAAAGCCTGACGCAGAGAAATTGTCTCAAAAGAATATGGGAAAGCATTACGAAGATGACGTTAGTGAAAATTCATTGGTGATAGACGAAGACAATTCTTGTTTTCCCGCAGCCAAAGAAGAAAACAAGGAAGAGGATATTTCAGCTAATATCGTCCCAAAATTATTAACTTTTGATGACTCCTCAACATCAGATGAGTCTGATGTCGACCTTGCTACTTCATGCAGGCTTTCGAATTGCCGCAAACTTGCCAGGTTTCACAGACTAACATTGAAGCAGATAATTAATGCCGGAACGACTTCGTACGAGTGCAGTATTTGTAATGAGATATTTTCTAAGAAACACAAAGGTATTTTACATTTAGGGAAACATATCGAAAGCAATTTCTTCAAATGTTTGAGTTGCGACAAAAAGTTTGAATCGTTGAATTTTTTATATTCTCACATGAATGACAAACACGATCCGGCCCCCGATGTCAAACCAGAAACAGAGGATAAAGAAAATTCAAGGACTGATTTGACAAAGCTAAAAGTTGACAAAATCTATCATTGCATGCTATGCGGAGGAGATGAGGAAATAAATAAGTTCGATTCATTCAAAGCTTTAAACATTCATAAAAAAGAAAAACACGGGATCAGCATGACGTCAGAGAGCGATTGTGAAAAGACAGAGAAAAAACCGAGACTCAAAAGAGAGTTCATATGTTTAATTTGCGGTAAGCAATTCAAAAGCTCAAAGGCATTAAAAGATCATTCTCCCGTTCACACGGGGGAAAAAAATTATCACTGTGATATTTGTAAGAAGTCGTACACGACAAGTGCTAATTTGAAGATTCACAAGAGGACTCACACGGGCGCGAAGAATTTCGTTTGTTCGGTTTGTGAGAAAGCTTTTCATAAAAAAGACAGCTTAAAAGTTCACTTTCGAAAGCATTCCGGAGAAAGACCATTCCAGTGCGATTTGTGCCCGATGAAATTCGACCGCAATTATATTCTTAAAAATCACAGATACACTCATTTTTCCGAGAAAACATTCATCTGTCCCGTTTGCGGTAAGACTTTCACCACCCACGGGGGACTCAACAATCATGAAAAGGGACACAAAAAAGACCCGTACGCGAAAAAGCCGAGGAAACCCGCCGTCAAACCGACCCTGGATGCGGAAAACGCCGTCATTTGCGACGTTTGCGGTAAAATCTACTCGACAAGAAGCAATTTACGCATTCATAAATTCGTACATTTGGGCGTGAAACCCTTCGAGTGCAACATTTGTCATCAGACATACGCGAAAAAGGATTCAATGTTAACCCACATGAGAAAACACACGGACGAAAGGCCTTTCGCATGCGAAACTTGCGGGATGACGTTTTACCGAAATCACACTCTGAAAACCCATCTGTTAAGGCACACCGGAGAACGTCCACACAAATGTAAAATGTGCGGGAAAAGCTTCACGCAGTCTTCATCGCTGGCTTATCATGTTAAAAATCACGATAAGAAAACCGAAAAGAAAAAACTCACGGATGATCCCAATAAGGCGAAGAAAAAACGTGTGAATCCGGGTTTGAATAAATTGGGAAGAGCCAAAAGAGTGCAGAAGAATTTAAAACCGCCATCGGGGATTCCCATCGAAAGCATCAAATCCGTTTTTCCGGACAAAAAACCGATAGAGGGCTCATCGGATATGGAAGAATTGAAAAATAATCCCGTACCTGCCAATACGTCTGAGAAAGAACTCACAAAAGGCGCTCATTATATGTTTCCCGTCCCAGAGAAAGAAATCATAGTGTTGGATAAAAACTTAGGTGTCGAACTTCCGAAAAATACAAACAGAGATGCCGAACTTTTCAGCCTGGATAAAGAAGTACCATACGGGGGTCAGTACAACGTGGGTAAATTCAATTATTACATCGCGAAAAGCCACGTCGTTTCGGTGCCGAAGGACAAATCGAAAATGGTTTTGAAGGAGGCCGAAATAGCCATCGATAAAAACGAAGAAGAAGTGGAGAATTTAATTATATCGAAAAACAGTTACATCACAAAAGAGGGGAACTTAGTCACGCTCAGCCGGGACTCATCATTAAAAGAGTTTAAAGAATTCATGCAAATCGGGGATCAAAGATTGGACCTCAAACCGCAAACGGCCCTGCCCATAACGGGGGAAATTTTAAACGCCACTTTCATCAGCGATGAAAACGGAGACGTAATTCCCGTAAACTCGATGACCTTGCACGGACTGGGTGCTGAAAATGTCATGATCAGCCCTCTAATACCGATAGAGACTGAAGACCGAAAGGGTTTTTTCAGAAATTCAAAGCTGGCAATGCTCGATTCGAAAATAACATATAATTTAGCGGCCGCCTCTCGCATTTCAAACGAGAAAACCCAACCGAAGGGAAATTACCACGTAATTAATCTAAAAGATTCCAGAATCCCTCAGAAAATTCAAATCGAGCTGGAATCTCCCGCTCTCCAGATACAAAATCCTGTCGATGATGGCACTCTCCATGGAATGTCGGTTTTTTACAACACTGTTCAACAGAATGAGATTTAAGAATTACAAACACTTTTCTCTTGTAAAACTGAGAAAAAAATAGGTAATTTTGCCTTACTCATGTCGAGCATTTATTTTATATTATTTATTTTTTTAATTTTTTTCTCGATGAAATTCAGTTTTTAATAATATATCTTAACTGTATCAGTTCCTGTAATTTTAATACTGCGATTTTTTGTCGACAGTTTTTTATTATATCTGGCATAATGTGATGTTAGAATTACTTCTTAATTGTTTTTAGTTGTGTATTTTTTTATAAATAAATGCCATAATTAAAATGTTTGTATGTGTTTGCACTGATGAAACCTTTTTGTTTTACCTGATTTGCTCAGTTTTAGGATAACGTATTTCATATCTTAAAAATAAATTTATAGAATTTACTGAACAAGATTATAAAAAATCGGAAATTTTTAAATTTTATAAAGTTTTTCTTTAGTAAGGACAGTTTTTTAAATTTTCAGGGGTGCCAATTTCCGAAAAATATTTTCAAAAATTTGCCACTCTGTGGTTCTGATTTGAAACCTTATGTTTCTGTATTTAATTAGCGGTAATCTTTTTTCTGATAAAAATTTATTTAACTTACTGAGGCTCAACAACGAGTATAAATAATTATAATAATAATAAAATATAATTTTGCCTCTATTTTGCCCGTGGGCATTAAAGGGTTAATGAATCAATCATTTTAACCAATGGAGTTACATAAACAACAAAAACAAATAATAAATACATACATACAGTACACTGCATTGAGGTTTAGAAGTAAACCACTAAAAAAATAATAACTAAAAAGTGACATAGAGCTTATAGTAATTGGATACATAGATAAATAAATAAATAAATAATTACATAAATTAACAAACAAGTAAATAAATAAATATTAAAATCAGAAACAGATAAAAGCACTAAAGGACTTAATAAAATGACAAAAAAAAAATAAAATAAAAAGATAAAAATATTAAATTTAAAATCAGAAACCGTTAAAAGCACTGTAATGATTTATAAATAATTATAATATTGATTTGTTTTTCTGAAAGGTAAGTTATTAAAATTTTTCCCAAGCTGAAAATTATTGCATTTTTTCCCGCTTAAATTACCTTATTCTGTCTGAAAGAAAAAAGACGTCCATTTAATCTTTAGCGAAAATACGGCCGTTAGTTTTCAAGTTCATTCGAACGAGTTCTTTGTGTCCTAATACAAGAAAAATAGCCAGTTGTAAATTGTGAGGGAATTTTGAATATTACTGACCAATGCAAAAATAATGAATGATGATACAGAGTTCATTTGATAATAGGACCTGTGTGTGAAAAGCCTATTACGAAATTATTTTTCACTTTCAGCGGTTAATTGAGACGGATTACAAGTTTTATGATAGGTTAGGACATGGACATCGCCAGTGTAATAGCCTTTGGAAATATTCGGGAACTACTTTTCTCCGCGGAAGAATACTGTCTAGCCATTTTGCCAAAAAGTTCATAACAATCCATTATGGCGTAGGCATTGGAGTATTGCTGGTGATCTTTTTAAATATTAATTCTTTCAATATTAATTGAAAGCGACTGCATGTGTGATTTTTTAAATGAATTACTTACCTTGTAAAAAGTATACAGTTGCGAAGTGTTCGGCCGTGTGAGTGGAAGAAAATTTCCATCCCAAATATCCCCAAAATACAATTGACTGAAATAATTTTTTCTCCCTTATTATGAGTTCTATGCTGCCTTTTTCACCGCCAATTGTTAAAAGATTATTAGGCTGGAAAAAAGGAGACTGTAATGATGACAAATGGTGTGAAAAGGCCGTTAAAAGTTTAGTTAAAAAACTGAAAAAGAGTTATGGTTTAGAAGAACTGGAAAGGGCAATCACAACCCAAAATCCAAATACCAAGTGTGTGACAATACCTAGGTAAGGTTTCATCCATTTACATTCGAAGCATTTACATTATTTATTTATTTATTTATTTATAATCCGTCGCCGGTGTTTTTGCTTTGATTATAATCAAATTTTTTTATTTCAATTCGTTTGTATTTACCATTTAAATTGTTTATATTTTTTCATCAAAAAGGCTTTTTGTCTTTGAATGGACCCCTTTTAAAAACTATATTTCGGGTAAATAATAAACGATTATTTAGTTATTATAAAAGCACAATTTTTTAGAAATTTTTATAGGTTATAACATTCTAAAATAACAACTGCATTTTTTGGATAAGGAAAATCTAAAATTAATTTTAAAATAGTTAAGAAAAATTAAATTTTTAATAGCTTTGAACAAAGGGATCAAATACTGAGAATTATTCTCTTCTAAGCAGTGGTAATCATCCTTTTCTGTCTTTTGGTTAATTATATTTACAACTTCTTTCATTACAAGTAAATTTGATTAGGTCTTACAAACTTTAACCAAAAGTTGACCATGCATAGTGAAAAATTAAAATTTAGAGTTTTGTAGTAACACTTTTCAACCATAAAATTAATTAGCTAAGAATTTTTGTCATTATCCCTTGAGCATAACATTCAGTATTTACTATTGTATAAAATAAACAATATTAGAAAAATATGTTAATATTACATTGAAGATGATGATTTGCCTATGAAATTCCAGAAGTGAATACAATTAAAATGAAAAAATGGAGAATCGTAGTTAACATTATTCCTTATTGTAACATATAAAATATTATTTCAATGTCTTACAAAAGGAGTTTTTATTTTGCTATTTACCAATTACGAAATTCAAGTCTTTATAAAGATTATTTTTGCTTATTGAAACATTTAAGTATGGCAATTTTCACATATAAATGAGGTGGGTGTTTCTGAATAACCATTTAGAGCTTTTAAAGAAGTCCATACAGTTTCCAAAAAAGGACAATTTTAATTATCATTTACACCGAAAAAATTCCATTGTAGACTTTTAAAGTATTGCAAATTTTTTCTCATTTCTTTAAAAATTATTTATATAAAAAATTTGGTGATTTATCCCTTAATAAGACCTAAAAATTGAAAATTAGATGTTTATCTCAGTTTTCTTGTAACATTGCAATTAATTAATTTAAAACTTAAAGTTGTATGTTTTATATATGGCTATGTTTTATTTATCTTCTTCTTTACTGTAATAATGGACTTCAGTTTTATTATCCAGTACTTAACACATAGGTTTGTTATATTATTATATGTATTTTTATATTATATACAAATCCCCATTGAATGTTATTTGGTTAATTTATTTTTCAATGTTAAATATCAATTAATTTATTTACTTTTTTCTCTATTTTATTTTTATATATTTTTATCTCTGTATAATGCCCAATTTTACTTTTTATCTAGTGATAATAATAATAATAGCTTTATATTGGTTTTTTTTCATATAAACAATATAAACAAAAACAATAATATAAACCAGGTCCATTAATCGGCAAAAGCCTCTCCCAGTTTTTTTATACAGTATTTAACTTTATTTTTACATTATGTTATTTTTGTACAGTATCTAATTTTATTTTATATGACTCCATTTATGTACAGGATTTAAATTTTATTTTTTATATGTTTTTATTTCTGTACAGTACCCAATTTTATTTTTTATACAGTATTTAACTTTATTTTTACATGATTATACTTTTGTACAGTATTTAATTTTATCTTGATTTATTGTTATTCATTGTATATTGTTTAACTTTACTCTTTTATTATTAGGTTATGCTATTTTATTTACTCATTTTATACTCAGTTCTATATTGTCAGCATCACTATCTTTTTAATCTCAGCATATATAAGTTTTACAGTTATAATATACAGTTACAGCATATATAAGTTTTAAGTATGCTTTTATTTTCCTATACCAACACTTTTCCCACACCAATTCTTCTGATATTTATAATGATAGTAAAGCTATTCAGTCCCAATCTTATTTTATTAATATTATACTGTAAACAGTGCATATTTATGTTTGTTAGATTTCACTTCTAATTTATTATATTTTATTATTATAATTTAAAGCTTAAGATAATTTTAAAATTGACTTTACAGTTCGGACTTATGTGCGCCCCCGGGACATCGTAAAGGGCTGCCACACGTCATATATTGCAGATTGTGGCGTTGGCCGGAATTGCAATCGCATCACGAATTAAGGGCATTAGAAACTTGTCAGTATGCTTTCAATCTGAAAAGAGACGAAGTTTGCGTAAATCCTTATCATTATCAAAGAATCGAAACGACAGGTAATTAATACTTAAAACGTGCGGGATAAAATGTCCCGCGCGTTTATATTTAATACTCAGGACTCGAAAACTTAAAAAAAGAAGGGTGCTCGACTTTGACTGTTTTTTTTTTGTTTACAGGAATAGCTCATTCATCCAACCTGCTACCACCAATTTTAGTTCCTCGACATTCTTTAAGTGGCGAAGACTCATCGAATTTGTGCCCATCACAAATTCAGTGCGATTTAACCCCTTCCATACCGGAAAATATTTCTTTCTCTTCTTCTGCTTCCCATATGGAGGTATATTTCCCTCTGATTAATTATATGTTTTGCCTGAAATAAAATCGCTAATATCGGGTAAAAACTGATGGCAGTGAAAAACCTCTTTTTTTTATGATTTAATTTCTTTCCATTTAAATACACGCGGCCACAAATTCGTATTTCATATTCTTTTGAAATGAAATACTGAATTTCCATCTCATTTTTCACGCGATAAAATTACTTTCTCTTAGCATTTTTTTCAAGAACAAAACTTTTCCTTTGTCTTTTGCTAATGTTATCATCTTTTGGGTTTAAGGTTCCACTTCATGGTTACCCTGTAAGTCCATCGGACTCCAGCCACAGTCCCCGTGCCAGTATAGACACTCCCGCCAGTACAGAAACTCCTCCTCCAGGATATATCAGTGAAGATACTGATCATAATGATAACATAAGTGAGTCGATTGTTTTTCTTTTTACACGAGCAGGAACCGTTGTAATTCAATTAATTGCTTATTAAGTTGAATTCAGTTAAATTTTTCACTATTGTTTTCTTTGAAAATACTGCTTTTGTGATTTTAATTGTTTTCTGTTATTATTATTGTAATCTTTTCACTGAGAAGTTCAGCATACATATGTAACTCAGTTTCTTCCAAACTTTTGTTGTTGTTAGTGAAAATAATTAATTTATTTTAGGCTTGTCCAGGCTAACTCCAAGCCCGCCCATTGATGCGCAGCCGGTTCTATATTGTGAGCCTGCGTTTTGGTGTTCCATATCGTATTATGAATTAAATACAAGAGTAGGGGAAACGTTTCATGCTTCGCAACCTTCCATTACAGTCGACGGTTTCACAGGTACAACTCCATTAAATTATTTCCTTTTTGAGGTTTTGATAATTATATTATCAAATTATTATAGGTTTTATTCGGAAGTGGGTTTTTTAATTAAGCCGATGTTTCTCATGTTTCAGATCCAAGTAATTCGGAAAGGTTTTGTTTAGGACTTCTATCAAATGTTAATCGAAATACGGTCGTAGAACAAACAAGACGTCACATCGGGAAGGGCGTTCGACTCTATTATATCGGAGGGGAAGTCTTTGCAGAATGCCTAAGTGACTCGTCAATTTTTGTTCAGAGTCCAAACTGTAATCAAAGATACGGTTGGCATCCTGCAACTGTTTGTAAAATACCTCCAGGTATTTTCCCAGTCCACTCATCTCGCAATCGATTATTGAGAAGTTACACCGATTATATTTTTAATGTGATTTTCAGGTTGCAATTTAAAAATATTCAATAACCAGGAATTCGCTGCTTTGTTATCTCAAAGTGTGTCCCAAGGTTTCGAAGCAGTGTTCCAGCTGACTAGGATGTGTACTATTAGAATGAGTTTCGTTAAGGGATGGGGTGCAGAATACAGGTGAGCGTTTGTTAAAAATCTGCATAAATAAGGGATAATTAATGGGATTTTTTTGTGCAGGAGACAAACAGTGACTTCAACTCCATGTTGGATAGAACTTCATTTGAATGGACCTCTGCAGTGGTTGGACAGAGTCCTGATACAGATGGGATCGCCCAGAATTCCATGCAGTTCAATGAGTTAGGCTGTTGGCCCGAGTGAGGCACCGCAAGTAAAAAAAGGATTCTTTAGTTGGATAAAACGTTTTAATCTTTGTGAATGCTGCGACCTCATAAATTCTTCCCGGAGAACAAACCACATTCACACTTGTTAAGAATTAGTAGGCTTTAATGATTTATATAAATGAAATTTAATTTAAAATATGTTGCGTATTTTTCAACAAATCGGCCATTCACAGGTATAATTGAAACCGTTTTTTAGAAAGAAATGATTTTCAGTGTAAATTTCAGTAGAAAATTTTTTTGCATGGTAGAGGTTTTCGTATATTATTATTATTATTACCGCCTATTTAGGCATAATCACATTAATGGAAAGTTAAGTCTAAGCACTTTAAACTTTATAAATGTTAGATTTTATTTTCCATTTGTTTTCCTCGAAACGATTGAGGGCATTAGTTGTATACCAAAACTTTTTCACGTATGATTTGTTACTCCATCACTTTCCGACCGCATTATCTCCTTTAGGAATTTATTATTTAAAAAAGAAAAATCTTTCTTGAATTATGTCTTCTCACAGTTTACATAATTCTTTATTGATCTGTTATTTATTATAATGTTTTGTGTAACTCAATTATATAAATGAGATTTTGTGTCATCAAAAGAAAGTTGAAGAGCTCAAGAATTTTGTATTTAAACTAAGTTTTAATTCCATACATTAATTCGAATTTTTCTAGCTTTTGTTAATTCTATTATGAAGTGCATAAAAATTAGGCTTTATAATAAAATTAATGAAAACAACGTTAAATAATAGAATTAATTAAATTGACTCATTAAATCAGAACAGTTGCGTAAAAACCGGAAGTGAAGGATTTTTTTAATTTTTTTTTTGAGAAACGATTTTATAATTAGTTTTTGCTTGTAGAAGTTTTTATAAGACCCCCTGCACTAGCACTACAAAAAATGTTTTACTTTTTAAATAAAAGTGATAGGCTAAAGTAATGATTAAATCTTTATTGGTTTTTGAATCGAGCGTTGTTGTATTATAAGTAAAAAAAAAGTTTTTATATCTTAGATATATTTGTTCAAAATTCTGTAATTTTAACGTTTTATTTACAATAATGTTGCCATATAGTTACTGATTACTCTGGTTCCGTTTTTTTTTTAATAATGAATATAAATAAATTATATAATTGTATATTTAAAATATTTCATACTCTGAGATTATTTTCAGGGTTAGGTTTGAGCAAAGAAGTATATTTCAAAATTAATTTTTTTGAAAATTAAAAATGCTTTAAATTTAAACATTATTTAATGTTCCTATATATGATAAAACTCTTCTGTTGCAGTGAAACCTCTTCACATATGTTTTGAAAGACTGGTTACGTTTTACTGAACAAAGGCAAATACCATTGCAATACTTTTTCTATATTATAGAATATTATTTTTATCAATATTTTTTCCCCAGTTCTTTAGAAATTCTGGTTAATTAAAAATTTAGAGTTATATTTCTACTCTCTGATTTTCAGTGAATGAATAATGTTTATAAATATTTCGGTAAAATAAAAAGGGGTTTTATTGCATATAATATATTGTTCATATTTTGTTTGAAATATGCTGCTTTCAGATTTGGGGGGATTAAGGATCTTTTATTTCAAAGTAGCATAAGATTTGTTAGCCAGTCTTAATACTTGCGTTCATATACTGTTTCTCTTTGATTTGTATTGTTGTTATTGTAAATGTAAATAAACATAAGTTAGATATTTGTTTTAATATGTGGGCCATTCAATAAATACATTCAATCTTTACAGGTAAATACTTTGAATTTGCTTTATTTCGGTTATTTGTTAAATGGTCCACCTTATGTTGTAACTGACTGATTAGCATGTTTTTTTTTTATTTTTGCTTTATATATTAAACTTTTATCTAAATCTATGGTGTTTAAGTTATAAAATAACCAACGTTCTCATCTCCTATATAAAATAAATTGAAAAATTAGAAGTTTAAATTGCAAACAGAAAATTTGACCTAATATTTAAATTTGAGCGCATAGAATGAAGTCGAATCATTTCCGTTGGCTAAATGCGGAATTTCCTGATTTCAAGAATTTTAAGCAAAAGTTTGAGAGAAAAAATTAAGAAGGCTATTAATACAATATATTTTATGTGAATTTGAACTCCACAACAGATTGTTATTCGTTGCCTTTTTATATGTACTTGGGTAAGACCTGAAACAAGCAATTATAATTTTCTTATTTAAAATAAATATCCATTGCATTTATTCTAAATTAATAATTTTTATACAGCCCAGTAATAATTAACATCTATCGGGAAAATGGTTTGTTAAGATTTCACCGGGAAATGGTAAAAATCGAATCGCCGGAAATCAGGTTGAAAGGGCTAACAACATAAAAAATTGGCGGGTTATACTTTGTAACGGACTTTAACCTTAAATTTAATCTTTACGGCTTCTAAAAAAGAACCGTACCGTGTAAAAATTTCCCTAATTATTCACTAAAACTACGTGAAAAATAAGCAAATCCATATGTTTAAATATTGGCATCCTTGTTTTTAGTTTTAACGTCTGACATTTTCAAGGTCATTTTTAGTACAAACCAAAATGACTTTCAAGTTGTCTCCTGCCGTTCATTTGCCAGTAACCGGTTCCTCAGATCATAATATGGGAGGAAAATTAACACTTCTCGATCCTATGAAAGTTGATGTGCCCGATATAAAGGCACTTCTGGAAAGAGATCCTTATTTGGAACCTTATCAAAAGGAAATTCGAAAGAGGTAAGTCTTTGATTTTAAATGAAACTTTAAAAAGTATCGGGACTCGGGTAGTAAATGTTAATTCCTGTTATAACGAGTTGTTATCGCAGTCAGTTGCCGGTCATTGATAATCAGTTTAAAAAATAAACTTTTCTCATTTTTTTAAGGTATGCTTTGTTTCAAGACTATTTAGATAAAATTAAAGAGGGGGATGGAGATTTAAAAAAATTTACAGAAGGTTATAAGCATTATGGCATGATTTTTAATAAGGATAATTCGGTAACATGTAGAGAATGGGCCCCTGGAGCAGCTCAGTTGTATCTCACAGGAGAATTCAGTAAGTTATTTTGTGTTTGGTGGAAGTTATTGCTGAATTTTTTAAAGAGTGTAATTTAAAATCATTTATAATTATTTTAGATAACTGGAATAGGCAAAGTCATCCATATAAAAAACTACCTTTTGGAAAGTGGATGCTTCAAATACCACCTAATGCAGATGGATCTTGTCCAATAGCTCACCTTTCAGAAACAAAGGTGAGCAAAAAATAATTCATAAAATCTCACACAGTAAGTTCAGGTAATAATGAGAACTTTTTATTGGTTTCCAGATAATCGTTCACACCCCAAATGGGGAAGTATTGGAGAGACTTTCCCCTTGGGCTACTTATGTTGTTCCTCCACCTGAAAATGAAGGTTTAGCCTACAGACAAAAGGCATGGAAGCCTCCTTCTGAGTATGTCTTTAAATATAAAAAAGTTAAAAAACCAAAGAGCCTTAGAATTTATGAGTGCCATGTTGGGATTGCAACTGCTGAGCCAAAGATTGGAACTTATAAAGAATTTGCAGCAAATGTCATTCCTAGAATAGTTAAATTAGGTACTGTTATTCATTACTGATCAATTTGATTTTATTCTGAGTTACTTTCACAATTACTGTGCTTATTATTTTAGGGTATAATGCAATCCAATTAATGGCTATAATGGAGCATGCTTACTATGCTTGCTTTGGCTATCAAGTCACCAGCTTTTATGCTGTTTCAAGGTGGTATAAAATTTTCAATCAATGATTTAAATTATGTAACCATTTAATTCTAATCAATGAAATTATTTAATTAGTCGATATGGAACTCCAAATGAACTGAAAGAATTAATTGATGCCGCACATGAAGCTGGATTGTATGTCCTATTGGATGTTGTTAACTCACATGCATCAAAAAACACTCTGGATGGTCTGAATCAATTTGATGGTACCAACAGCTGCTACTTTCATGATGGATCAAGGGGAGAACATCAACTTTGGGATTGCAGATTGTTTAATTATTCCGAGTAGGTGTTGTAGATTGAGTGTTTATTGTAATTGTAAGTGCAAACTGAACAAAGGAAATTTTTTAGGTACGAAGTAATGAGATTTTTAATGTCGAATCTCCGCTGGTTCTTAGAGGAATATAATTTCGATGGGTTTCGCTTCGATGCTGTCACCGCAATGATGTATCACAGCAGAGGAATCGGAGAAGGTTTCACCGGAAACTACAACGAGTATTTTGGATTGAACGTTGATACTGACGCTATTGTGTACTTAATGCTTGCCAATCATATGCTTCACAGCATTTATCCAGAGGTCATTACAATAGCAGAGGTAATTTGAAGCAGTTGAAATTATGACAAACATTTGTTTTGGTAAAAGCTGAATTTTCTAATTTCATTACAGGATGTGTCTGGAATGCCTGGAACCTGCAGACCTGTTAAAGAAGGAGGCATCGGTTTCGATTACCGATTAGGAATGGCCATTCCGGACAAATGGATCAAACTGTTGAAAGAAGTCAGAGACGAAGACTGGAATATGGGGAATATAGTTCATACCCTCACCAACAGACGATGGATGGAAAAAACCATCGCTTATGCCGAAAGCCACGACCAGGTGAGTCAAACTATTTTAATCACTCCCAGCTCGGTGGTTATCTTCTTTCGTTTTGCAGGCTTTGGTCGGAGATAAATCCATTGCGTTTTGGTTGATGGATAAGGAGATGTACACTCACATGTCCATTTTGTCGGAGCCGAACGCAATCATTGATCGTGGAATCGCATTGCACAAAATGATAAGACTCATCACTCACGGACTTGGAGGAGAGGGATATTTAAATTTCATGGGTATTTCTCACGTTGTTTCGCCCACTATAAGAGCTTTTACTAAAATACTTTGTTCTAGGAAACGAATTCGGTCATCCAGAGTGGTTGGATTTCCCAAGGGCCGGTAATAACAGCTCCTATCACTACGCCAGACGTCAGTGGAATTTGGTCGACGATGATTTACTTAAATACAAATTCCTCAACAATTTCGATTCAGCAATGAATAATTTAGAAGAAAAGCACGGTTGGCTTCACAAGGATCCTGTGAGTGTTACCTAAAGAAAACTACCAATTAAGATCTGAAATCAATTGCTGAATTTTTTTTAAGGGTTTCGTGAGTTTAAAACACGAGGACTACAAAGTGATAGCATTCGAAAGGGCAGAACTGCTTTTCCTTTTTAATTTCCATCCGAACAAAAGCTTCCCCGATTACCGCATAGGCGTCGAATTAGCGGGAGATTATAAAGTTATTCTCAACTCGGATGATCCACAATTCGGTGGTTTTAATCGAATCGATACGTCAGTTACTCACATCACTTTTCCCGAAGGATCACACGGGAGGAAACATTCGCTTTTGGTAAAGTTTTCAACTTTAATGTCTGTTGCTGTCACTGTGGGGCGCAAAATAATTTTCGGATTTTTTCCAGGTGTATTTACCCTGCAGAACGTGCTTGGTTTTAGGAAGAGTTTAGAAAGAAGCGGATGGATAGTACTATATTTTTTTAATTTATTTAAATTAAAGTGGTTTATCGTTATCCTCAGTGTTTTTTACATTAATATTTATTATGGTTTTTATATTTTTTTTTAAATCTTTTATTAAGAGTAGTTGTTGATATACTATATTTTCATTATTTTTTTTATTAAATAAATATTCGTCAAAGTTTGATTGTCCGTTTAACTTTCAAAGGTGTAAACATTTCCTTTCTTGAATAATAAAAATTTAGAGAAATAAAAACTTACGATTTATTAATAAATTGACAGGAAATTAATTTTAAGTACATTGTCGCCTTTAGTGTGCTTTTAATGGTAAATTTTAATTTTTATTTAGAAAATTATTTGGTTTTAATTTCAATGTATTGAAATCAGATCAGTGTTTAAATTCAGCGAATGCTTTTTGCCCATTCCGAAAAGGTGTAACATTATGTTTTTAGTGTTTCTGTTCACATACAACCACAGGCGTCAACGACCATGTTCGGTAGAGTCTTCTGAGTAATCGTTTCGTTGTTGTCCATATATATCAGCTGAATGGGTGAGAGATGCGTGGCCGTGCAGCAAGGTACCAATTCCACCTTTTTACCTCCTCTGATCAATTTCTAAAGGAAGGGGAGGTTTATTTTAGTCTATGTTTTGAGATGTCCACCGTCAGTTAACAGATCGCTCACCCGCACTACTGAACTATAGGCCGAACCGCTGAGCGTGAGGGATGCAGCATTCGAACAAGAACCCCTGCAGAAGTACGCCTCGTAACCCCTTGGCTGAATGATCCAATCGTTCCAGCCGATGTCCACGAAAGATATGTACAGCTTCTCGCGACAGCAGTCCGAAACCCCGGGCGTGCAGTTTATATGTCTTTTCGGTCGTCTCCTCTGCAAACGCATAAATCCCTGTCAGGTCGCCATGAAAAAGGCTGTGGTCACACAGAGAAGTCTTTACCTTTCTGTTGCTTTCTGTGCTGATCACCAGAAAAGGCGAGCGTTCCGTTTTGATGGAGACGGGCGTCCATGGAGGAGTGAACCCGCAAGTTTTGCACATTACTTGAATGGTGTGTCTTCTGTTGTTCTGCTCCAGCCATTTCCGTACCGTTTCTAAAATATCTAGCTTAATCCACCCTTCTGAAATTTTAAAGAAAATAAGCACCCGACTGGGCGGACTTCGTTTGCTTAACCCTACCGTGAATATCCGTTACGTGACGGTCGATTTGAATTTTTTCCGAATCCAAAAACTGATTGACTTCTAATATTTCCGAGTAAATAAAGGTTTGATTAACGTTTGGGTCGCCGTCGAGGAAATCCTTTTCTTTGTGCACCCACAAATCAGTGATGGCCAAATCCTCCACTTCGATGTCTTTCGGGAGTTGGAAAGTGAAACACGCCGTCGGATAATTCGTCCTCACTTTTGGATGGCACCGCGAACTTTCTGGAATCATGCACGGGAGCCTAAAGCTGTGGCTGATTGATTATTTAAGAATTAAGAGGAAATAGAAACCAATTGAACTCTTGAACTTGACGTGTCATATTTTGGATATTATTTCACCGCGGGTTATCCGGAGTTCATCGGGTCACGAGTTGTTAACCTTTTGGAGAACCCATTTGTAGATAATTTCGTAATTGTAATTATGCGAACAATTCAATTTCGTATCCATTGGGATTTATTATTTAAAAAAAGCTCCACGTTAAGACCGTTAAGCGGATATGCCGTATATATACGGTTAATCTTTTGTATACAGTAGCGCTCAAAAGTATTTTAACAATACAAAATTATTGTTTTCCACCCGTAAGAGTTACTTACAAATCTGAATTTCATTAAAATGCTTTACAACATTTATAAATATAATATTAATTAAATAACAAAGAGTTTATCTATTAATAATAGAATTAAGTAAGAGTATTAAAGACTAAGAATTTTATGTTTTGTATATTTTGTTATTTTAATACCGACAAATATATTATTATACTATTTTATAACTAAATAATATAACCTTCAAATAATAAAAAAACTTATAGCAAAATAATATACAGTATTTTCTAGTAAAATAAAATAAAAAAATGAAATAAAACTTTTATAGTAAATATTATAAATCAAATAATATAAAATCTTACAGTAAAATAATTGCAACACTATTAAATTTTGTATTGAAAAAATACTTTTGAGCGCTACTGTATATACAGATAATGATTTTTCTTGGTTTATATAATAATATACTTCGATTGATTCTGGTAATAGAGAGAGGGCAGGAGTATTGTAACTCTTTACGAAATACACACATAAAGATGCAGTATATAAAGTGTCTTTCATTTTTTCTCTACTCTTCAATGTGTATACATTACCTTTATGCTTTTATAAACTGTAATAAACATAACCTAAAATAATCATAAACCTAAAATAACCCAAAATAATATAAACATAACATATGAAAAAATTATTCAGTGGATATGACGTATATATACGGTTTATCTCTTGTATACTGTAGCGGCTATGACGTATACATACGGATAATGATTTTTCTTGGTTTATTTAATAATATACTTCGATTGTTTCTGGTTATAGAGGGAGGCTAGGAGCATTATAACTCTTTACGAAATAGATACATAAAGATACAGTATATAAAGTGTCCTTCATTTTTTCTCTACTCTTCAATCTGTATATGTACATTAGCTTTGTACTTTTATAAACTGTACTGTAATAAACATAACCTAAAATAATATAAACATAACATATAAAAAAATAATTCAATGGATATTAAGTACATATACGATAGTTGGAAAAATACAGGAGCGAGCCGCTTAACGGGTTAAAATTGTCGAATCGAGTTCGAATCCCTCATTGCTGACTGTATAATATATATGTGGGTATAATATTAGTTAATATATTAATAATAGTTAATAATTTACACCTAAAATAAGAAATTAATAATAGTTAATATAATATAAACATAACACATAAAAAATTATACAATGAATATGACGTATATATACGTCAACTGCAAAAATACGTGGCCACTCCAGGAGAAAGCCGCTTAAAGGGTTAAATCAATGTTAGGTATCTCTTCGATGTCTGAATGTTTGGCAATTCCCGAACTCATCGGGATTTTACCAATAAAAATGAAGAAAAACACCGAAAACCCCAACATTAATCAACAACTTTGCTGCGACAATTTCACACTAAAGATATTCCGTAAATATTAGCTAATAACATTCGCAGCTTTATAGCGATCAACCCCAAACAGGTCTTTCCTACTTTCTCACACACTAATAATCTTTCTTGGTTATGGCCCTCATATACGCGTAACATGTAGGAAATATCTTCTTCAGCTACCCTTTCAAACCCTTTCAACTGTTTTTTTTTCTTCAATTATGTAACAACACGGATTAATAAATAAATAAGCTTTACGCAAATTATTTCGAGACTTTGAAGGCGTTATACTAAACGAGACGATTTCACGGTTTTTGCTTTCTTCAGGGAAGAACCGATAATTAATCGAATTTTTCCTTTGCTTTTCCCCTCGCTGGATCATTACATCTCCCAGAAAATAACACAACCATTAATAGTAAAAATAATATTCTGGTAATTTTTGCCCTTTTGCAACCCGTTTCGGAAATGAGAGCCTTAAAAGGGAGATCCACTCATTGTTATCTCAACATAATAAAATAAAGCAAAAAGTTTTCCAGGGCGTAGGTCAAGTGCTTCTAGTCTTTCGATTACTTTTCATCTTACAATTATTCAGCCTTTAATAATGATTAGTATACATCCACCTTGAAAACCATAATTAGGATTCCCCGTGAAAATTTATGTAATGTGATCGCCTCTCTTCTGATGTTTTCGACTGCTGAATTTCCAACGCGTTTAAAAATCGGTTTCCAAAGCGGTCGGAAAATTTTTATGTAAACTTTATCATTCCCCTAATTAGGATTAATTGAAAATAACGCGGTTATAAATAATTGAGTTTTGATTAAATAATATTTTGCCTCAAGCCTGATAAATCATAAATTCGGTGACCGAACGACAAAGAACGAAGAACTTTGTTCCTCATATCGTTGGACTCACTATAGAAACAAAATACAGGAGGCGATGACGCAGAGTTTAGACAGATCGAAACAGCTGACCGCAGCTTATCGCTAACAGAGGGAAATCTCACCTTCTGGAAACAGTATCACTTGGTTGGTCTTCCCGAAGAAGTCATCCTCTCCCTGAAACTCATCATCGTCCAAATGTTTCTGAATGGTGTTTTGATACATTCCTTTGGTGAGAATCGGCAGGGGAACTTTGTTGTGAGGAAAAGTGACTTTGGGCACTTCTTTCAGTTTGAGCTTTCTCAAAATCTGCTGTTTGACGAACTCCATCCGCAAAGCGGCCAGTTCTGTGTCGGATACTTCTGATTTGTGGTCCACACAGCCCGGACATAAAGGGTTAGGGTGCTCGAATAAAGTTTTGATCGCCGCATGATTTATAGAGTTTCTCTGGTCTCTGGTGTTGGATGTGAAGGTCGTTTCAGCAAAAGAGAGGAAGAGCACCGTGAGTGTGAGCCACATCCTGAATCCTGGATCCTGTTAGAGGAAAATAAAAAGAATATGGTGACTAAACATTTCCAAAAATACATTTTGTCAGCAATAGGCAAATAATTAAAGGGGAATGACCTGAACAACGAAGGATTGGACGAAGTCAATAGCTGATACAGTAAGGGAAGAATTATAAATCTGGGAAAACGGTTGCAAGAAAATCATTATCAATGCTGAAAATAACATCCGAATAAAATTGCTGATCTTTTCACAATTAAAACATGCTTGACGACAGAAATACAACAAATTAATTTTATTAATAAACATTTCGAGGGGTAATAAAAATGGAAATAAATCTGTCAAATGATTAAAAGGGTTTACAAAATATTACTGAATTCAACAACGAAGAAGCGATCGAGTATATAAATATAATATAAATAATATAATAAATAGTATATATATTAGAGTATATAAATAATATAATATAAATTTATATAATAAAATATAATATAAAATAATGACTGACTGACTTTTCATTTACCCATTAATATAAATTAATAATATAATAAATTAAAAAATTATAATATTTAGTAATTATAAATTTATAAAATAAAATTATAATATTAAGTAAAAATTATAATATTTATAAAAATAAATTAACTTTTATAAATAACTTTATTCATAAATAAATATTACGATTAAATAATATTTAATAATTTATTTAAATAATAATTAATTAATTAAATATAAAATAATATTTATAAATAAAATTTAAGAAGACATTTTAGACACTGAGAATTCTGTCCTTTTTAAGAAGTCAAATATTAGTAAGAAAAATTTTTATTAGTATTTTTTAAAATTAAAATTTTATTAGTATTATTTAAAATTTTTATTAGTAAGAAAAAATTTAATAATTAATTAATGATAATTTTGGGAGTGAAATAAAAAGTTTGGATTGGAAAAAAATTGGAAAATGAAGAAGAAAAAGGCTTTTGAAATGCTTTAAAAAAAGGGCAATTTTTTTTTTAAAGGAAAGAGGAAAGAAGCTCAGCAACTCGCATCGATAAAAATGAGTCATTTCTAGAAAACACAAAGTTTTTTAGTCCTAAAATGACGGAGGAAAATAAATTAGTTTTCAGCAATACGAACATTTTCTATTATTCACTTGTGCAAATACGGTCAATGTCAATGACTGTGTCAACGCAATGACCTTTTATTGATCTAAGTTTAGGAAATAGGAAAAAATTGTTGCCGTTAAATTGGAATAAATAAACAATGTAAAAAGGCTTATGGAACAGAGCGCTGTCGGAACTTTTCGCCGCTTTTCTTCTGCCCGAAATTTCTCCAATGCACTTCATAATTATGTCGTTCGGTCGCGATATCACTTTCAGAAGATGTCATCTCTGGGTTTGGACTCATCGCTGAAGACGAAATTGCAGAACTTTTCTCCGACACTATTCGTCAGTGAATTAATTTCGCTGAGGGCATTTGCAAACACTCGAGAATTGATGACCCCGCATTTAGTCGTTATGCACGAGCTGGGATAAACAAGTTGGTGGGATTTATCGTTATCTATCTCGAAGATAGACCACTGCTGACAGTGAATCACAAAAGGATATAAAGAAAGGCCACAGTCAGCAGCACGTGAATTTCACTTCCCGGTCACACTTATCCACTTTCGGAAAACACTTTCGAGTAAATGATATCATAATGAAATTGAAAATTGCATCGCATCGACAACCACACGCGGTCGAAGGAACAAAAACTTACTCTGCATCTTTCCCTCATCTTTCCGACAGAAAAAAGAAACTCCGTCCCCTTTCCCTACACATTTAAGCTAACTATAGAGATAGAGTCAGCTATAATACTTGGTACGGATTTTTTGAATAATAATCACAAATGAGATATCTGCAGCCTTCCCTATTGGCTCTCATAAGATCAAAAGTCCATTTCAACTATCGCACACTAAATTATTATAAGTAAATGTTGTCCACTGGCAAAAACAATAGACTGTATTTGTCATCAAAAAGGAAAAGGTGGGAAAAGCTTCTTTCTGTAGGCAGGCAGAACCTTTCGGGACGAGATCGGTACATTAAGTGCTCGTCTTCTCACAGTTCACCTCATTATAATCATCGCTTCTGGAATTGTATTTTTTGGCTCTCTCCAGTTTCCACTGCCTTCTTTTGACATAGCTGAGTTGGGATACCCAAATAGGGTGACCTCAAAGTAAAATTCTTTTTGGTTTACTCATTAAAGGGCGCTCCATATGATTCGTGGGGAGAGGCAGTGCATAGGTTATGCATACCTCTCTCGGCCTTTACGCGCATAATGAGCTGTTCTTTTGCTTTCTTTGGGCAATATTCGAGTGGGGAAGGTCGCTGTCGGTCTTTCTCTCCTCCCTCGATTAATCCTAGACGTGAAGAAGTTCTCTTAATTTTTATTGTCATCGTTAAACCTTGGCACAGTTTAATTTCAGACGTCAGTCCGCCTTTGGAAATCCAAAAATCACATTTTGCAACATTATGGAAGAAAATGTGCTCATTGTAGCTGAAGATGTTAATCTGCTCCTTCTTCAGATTTATAAAAGAGGCGGATTATCTCCCTTTTCTCTCGGTTTGTGAGACTAATTTTCGACCTTTTGGGAAATCCAGTAACCATTTAAAGCATATCTCCTTTTCTCAAAGTCTTATTTAAGAGGGAAAAGCAACTTCCGATAGAGGTCGAATTCCAGTTGGATAAATGTTGGAATTCACTCATTCATATTTAACTCTTTGGTGTTTGAATTTTTCTAAAAAGTCTTTGTATGTATTCAATGATTAAACACATTACACAGTTTGCCTATCTTTACCGGCTATTGCTCACGTTTTGTTAAACATTTATAAAGCTGAAGTATTGCAAAATCAACGAAGGATTGATGGGTCTTTGTTCGTCTCTTAAGTTCGCCTATGCGTTTGCCCAATATAATTGCGTGGCAATAAAAAGTGCGTTGCCCAAAGCGAAGAATTGAATCTTCTCAGGATTTGAATTTGTTTTCGAAATTAAGCAAATGGGGTGCTTAACTCCTGTGGTTATACGAAAGCTGTGAAGGGGTTACAATTTGTGGGACAAAAGGGTTTCGTTTGGTTGTAATTTAACAATTAGCGGTCGTATGTGTACTCTCAGCCACCACAGCAAAGAACTATACGAATATATACGAATCTTATACTGTATGCATTCCTATATCAGTTTAAACTTTTCCTGAGGGAACCTCATGCCCTAATACGATGCTCCATCGATTGGAGATAACAAAATTTAATCTGAACAAAAGTTGTGCAAAGATACAAAGAATATTTTCTAAATTATATTTATCAGTAATTAGAGATTCTCTCTTATTAAAATATGACTAAATATTACTGTAATATTATGTATATGTATCCCTGCTCTTTCCAAAGAAATTAATTTCGACCAATAGATACCCATGTCCAAATTAATACGACAGAAAAGGGTTAATTCCGACCAATAGATACCCATACCCAAATTTTATATGACCTCAAAGGGTTAATTTCGACCAATAGATACCCATGTCCAAATTTTATATGACCTCAAAGGGTTAATTTCGACCAATAGATACCCATGTCCAAATTAATACGACGAGAAAGGGTTAATTTCGACCATTAGATACCCATGTCCAAATTTTATACGACCTCAAAGGGTTAATTCAGACCAATAGATACCCATGCCCAAAGGGTTATACGACCGCAAAGGGTTAAAGTAATTATTAATGTGGAAGGGAAGAGAAGGAACCGGATCAGAAGTCATTCTTTAGATTTCCACTCTTTAAAGAGTTGTAAACGTGACTCGATCCGAGGATTGTCTTCATTACTAAACTTGATCCCGTGCAGATGAGATAACTGTTAAATCAAGAGCCAAGGCAATTAATTGTTGTTCATTCAGGCCCTTAACACCTTTTCTTGTTGAAATTGTGTTTCTTTGGGGAAAAGACCCACGCCTTGAGCAGCCCAACTGAAGCGGTCATCAAAAGAACAGCCAACGCAAGGCCGCGAAGAGTGGTCAGTGCAGTCCTCCAACGAGTCCAACGATCCAGATCTATTAAGAGACTGTGAGACATTACGTGAGCGAAGGAGCAGAAGACAAAAAATTAATGTTGTAACTCTATAAGTGGCATTTGAAAACGAAAAGTCAAGCATTCGGTGTAAGGCGTCGTCGAACTTACATTGTAATGCGAATTATGTAACATCATATGCCATCTTTATTGTCTCGGAAACTTCATTTCGATGCACCGTGTTTAGCTTATGGAGCAGAAAGAAAAAAAATTCCAGGGGTCCCTCATTAATGAAAACACGATTTTTGAAAGTGAAACTGAGGCCTAACTTCTGTTCCATTCCAAATGAAATAGTCTTTTCGTTGGCGGGCAAAGCAAATAAATTGCGGCGCGTGCACTGCACACTCCCTCGCGGTCAAAGGTCGCACAATGAAAGGCATTGTAACGGTTTAAATTATTAAATTCCCGTACAATTTAATTCCATTATTAATTTTCCATAATTGAGAAGATTCGACGAAGGTGAAACGCGGACGTGGAATTAAAAACGGTCGACTTTTGAAAACGTTAAATCAATTATTTTCCATTAAGTAATCATCCAAATTGGGCCGAAAATTCAGAGGTATAACTTTTTTCGCCTTCGTCATTGCAAAAGTTTAATTTCAATTTGTTAAAAAAAAAAAAAACGTTTTACGGCGATCACTCAGTTTGGGAATTACATAACCGATATTTCTATTAAGTGTTCATCTCCTGGGGTTTTCGAGGGGTGGGGAGGGGGAGGGGAAGGGGGGGAGAGAATCGGTCGAATGCACACACGGATGGGTGAGACCTGCGACAGTTTCAACGCATTATGTCTCAGCCACTTGACATATTTTCAGGAGACCACTTCTGAGGTTGCGGCAACACCTCAGTTAATATTTATAAGTTTCAACGGATTCCACCCATATTGCATCGCGAGGAATTTTAAAAAATAGGCCGGTTGGCACATATCTCGCGAAGGAGTTCTTCATACCTCCTTTGAAGAAAAGCCCGGAATTTTCCAGTTAAAAATTAGTTTTGAAATTATAAAATAGAATCAAAACAAATTTTCCAACTTGATGATTTATTTATTTACATTTTCTTCTTTTAGCGGAACGAAATACCACGTTATGTAAATGATAATTTGATAGATATATTAATATTATATACTTAAAAATCCAATCAGAGTTACGTCATTTCGACTTTAGAATACTATTTTGAGGAATTGCGTAATCGTGTTTAAATATCCGCGCGCGTATTTATTTTGGCGGCATCTGCACTTGAGTTAAAACTGTGTTTGATCAAAGCCGATAATGTTGTGTTCTGGTTCAAAAGGCCGCAACCATAAGTGTGCCCCATCAAATTTTACCTTTGTGCATGTTTACATCCATTAATTAATAATGTGACCCCGGCGAATCGCGATTACGATTTTAAGCATCGCACTTTAATTAATGACTTCATTAATAAGTATTGACTGAATAAGTAATTATTGAACCGTAACGACACCTCTGGAGCCGAGGGAATGTTTTTCGATTCGCCCCGAAAGAAACGCAGGAAAAGAAGTTATTAATTGCCGGGTTCAATGTTACAGTGGAGTTTTATTGAATGTAAAGTCAATTAATAATCAAAGCAGGAAGCTTAATGAATATCGCATGCAAAAAAAAAAAATTCAATTAGTACAGAGAGAAACTGCGCACTTCTTCGAAAATTAGCAGCTTCCTTTTCTCTCCGCTTATAATTTCAATGATTACAATATCTGAGTAGTGAATATTAACCCTTCGCGGTCGTATAAAATTTGTGTATGGGTATCTATTGGTCGGAATTAATTTCTTTGGAAAGAGCAGGGATACATATACATAATATTCAGTAATATTTAGTCATATTTTAACAAGAGAGAATCTCTAATTACTCATAAATACACTTTTTAAAATATTCTTTGGAATTCTACAATGTACATAACTTTTGTTTAGATTAAATTTTGTTATCTCCAATTGTATTAGTTGATGAAAAGGTTTAATAGAAATTGAGGAAAAGTTTAAACGATATAGGAATGCATACAGTATACAGTATAAGATTATACATTCATTATACATAGTTCAAGATTATACATACAGTATACATATACAGCATATACAGTAAAAGATTCGTATATATTCGTAGAGTTTCTTGCTGTGGTGGCTGAGAGTACACATACGACCGCTTAGGATAAAGATAAGTCGAACTGTATTCAAAATATAATGCAATGTTTGAACGTTTTTTCATTTTTTAGTGTACTTAAATGAGTCGCTGATATTTGGAAGGAATTGAAAAACCTGACTGCTTTCATTTAAAAACCTCAATTAATTATGACCCTTTTTATACCTGAAAATTTATACATTTTTTAAAAGTTTAAATTTCATATTAAATATCACAACTAAAGTCATACAATTTAGGTGATTTGTTTTTAACAAAAATCACATTACTCTTTTTAGTGCAACATGTAATTGTATTGATATTATCTGTATAATAAAAGTATAATATACTTATGTGAAAATAAATATATCTGTAAAATAAATTAATATTCAGTTTTGGAATAAATAAACGTATAATCAATATAATTATATGGAAGTATAAAAAGTTTGAAGGATTCGAAGAGTATTTTCTGCTCAATAAAATAGTACCCAATGTAGACGCGCCTCTTTTAGGGCAGGGCTTTTCATTTATTTTTATTTAATGTTGTTATTACACCATTGTCTGATTCGCGGTTGTTGTGTAATTGCTTTTATTTTCCGAGGACGGGTGACGTCTTTATGTCTTATTTACTTGCTTTTTTAAAGTTTTTACGAAATTCGCAAAACTTTCACATATTATACTCATCAGTAGTGACCAATCAGCTGAACCTGTTTTCAGGTGTAAGCGTCTAACACACTCAACCGTCCTCGAAGTTTCAGGTTACTTTTTATAGGTATGGATCTTCGAAGTCTCGAAAACATTTTTCCCACCTATAAATTGCATCCGATATGAATTAATTGACCATAAATGGCTTTTATTATAATGATTACTTTTAATAATTTTATGGCTCATCATCGATTTTATGGCCAATCATCAGAAGTTCACTCTCGAAAGATTGAGATTAAAATTCGATAAAAGCCTATTGTAGCAATATATTTGTGTTGGGTTTCGGGCACAATTTAATCTGAAGACATGAAAGCACTCATAACAGTAAATCGGCTACTGTCAAGGTAAAGATCCATATCTACTGGAGAAGGTGAGGATCCCTTGACTTTTACGATTTTATTAAGACATAAATAAATAAAATTAGATTTATTTACTTTTACGACTGCCGTTAGCAACAAAATGGTATTTTTCTCAGAGAAGCGTTTCAATGTTTTAATTGCTTCGTAATAGCACACTGAACGTGGCTGAACGTCCAAGTGCAAGTGTAATTGTTTCGGCTACACGCAGAGATTTTTCAATGCTAAAGCCAATGAAAGTTTATCAGGGAGATGACTTTTGGCCAGTTTTCCGAGGAAGGGGAACCAAAGTGAGTTTTTTCCTCAAATGACAATTTATTTTTTAATTTTATTTTGCCCGAACAATTTGTTTTTGACCGAACAAAGCAAAGGAAATCATTTTCAAAATTTGACCATATTTTTTGTCTTTGAATATTTTAACATTTTCTTTGAATCCTACCTGTCTCTGATTCTCTCATTCTTTTCAAAAAAAGTTGAGGTGACTCTTCCTTTCTCATGGGAATCCTCAGGAGGTTAAAAGACCAATAAACCATCCAACGCCTTTTTCCTTTTTTGATATTGAATGTTGTGCAAATTCCTAAATATTCCATTAAAATTAGTGGTAGTTGTTAATGTAGTCGATTTTTATGTTTTGCAATAATTACCGGTTGCGTTTGTTTTGTATCGTTGCAGACACTTAAATGATGTCTTTTAAATAATCCGTCCATTAAACTTTTCTTTCGTTATTGTCAGCGTGAATTTATTTTGGGAGGAAAGTCTTCGATGTTTACCAGGAGAAGGCCATAAAGAAATCAGCTCTCCGTTGATTAATTGTTCTTCTAATCACTTCTACCCTAAATATCTGTAAGTATATCAAAGAAAGATTAAAATGTTTTAATTTAGGGGTTGATTTAATACCTCTCATCTTCACTCAAACATTTATTCGGAAATGTAATCATAATAAACTACTCTTAAATTTACATGTTACATTACAGGTGTAAAAGGCGCGAACTCACTCAGTGTTGCCACCCTTTGAAAGTTGCTCCTCTCAACGAAATGACAGAAACTGTAACGGCCAATGAGAAAAAGGAATAAAAATTCTTCTCAACGACTACCGGTGTTACATTAAAAAGAACAAAATATGCACTCATTTAAAAAGAGATTATAAAATTCTTGGTAAGTGGAAAAAGGGTGGTGCTCTGAATAATTTTCGTGAACACTTTTGAAAAATAAAAAACGACTGCGATAAGAAATTTCGAGAATTATAACGTTCGCAGATTTTAATTTTGTTTATTTGATGACGTAATGGGAGGCAATTCTCTAATATCGGCTTCTGGTTTTCTTTATGTTTCCGGAAGCCCTAAAAAATATTTAATAGCAAAGACAAAATTTCTTTTCCAGTCACGAAGAACATTCCGATCTTGTTAGATTTCAAATTCAAAATTACATTTGGGTCAATGGGAGAATTCAAAATCATTGTGAAATTTTCCATTTCTATGTTAAAAAGGGGGTTATCTCCACTGCTGATTTCTTCGCAGTGGTATTCATTCTGTTATTCACCCACCTGAAGACCGTTTGCTGTAGGGGATAACAGATAAGGAGAGAGCTGCCTGTGGGGTAAGCGACTTTGAGCGGCCTTTGGAAAGGTCACGGGGAAACCAATTATTATTTTGAAAATTGTCAACCCGTCAAACACTCACAGATGGTGAGTTAAGTCACCGCGAAATTAGTGGTTGTCTTGGAAATGAAAGGAGACCCGCGTGGGTGCGTTCATAATAACGCCATTGTGAACTCAGAGTGAAAAGGATGGCCCTCGACCATTAACCTTGTCTAACCCGGTCTTAATTCACCCTCGTGGCAAAAACGTCTCCTCCTTAACCTTTCTCTTGTCGATGTTACCCCCTGCAACCCTTTTTCTTCGGCTCAGTAATGAAATTAACATTTCTCCTCACGAAATTCCCCAAATTGCACAACAAATTTTAATCACGTTCAAATCTGGTACAGACGAAACGTAAAGTCATCTTCTGAGAAATGAAACGACATTTTTAAAATATTTTTCATTACAATGTAATAAAATTATTAATGAGATCGTCTGAAAGCGCGTTTGACTTCTTCATTCGGCATATCTGGGTCAGTCCGTTGTTGCCCGCACATTTAACCATCTGAAAGTGTTTATTAATTTATTATGGCGCCTAATTCGGTACAATATTCCTGTGTAGGTCGTAACGAGTTCTTTATTCTAAGTGCGGATGAAACAGTGCTTTGGAGTCAACACCTGCCAATGCTTTCGACTTCGCAATGGAGTCACAGCAAAAATAACTTTAGGAAAGGCAACTTTTATGTCGTGCAACCATTTACGGCATTTTTCTGAAAGTTCCAGCATTTAACGTTTCTTCCGAGACTTTTTAAAGGAAAACCATTTTCATAACTGTCACTGATTTACATAAATGCATATTTTCTGTTTTAAATTTAATGAGCAGCTCATCGAAAGTTACGCAATGGTTTCGTTTATAAACCGTTAAATTGAATTCACCCCCGAAAGATTTTAACAATTAACCCTTTGCGGCCATATTAAATTTGGGTATGGGTATCTATTGGTCGGAATTAATTTCTTTGGAAAGAGCACGGATACATATACATAATATTCCGTAATATTTAGTCTCTTGTTAAAATATTACTAATATATTTTAACAAGAGACAATCTCTAATTACTGCACAACTTTTGTTTAGATTAAATTTTGTTATCTCCAATTAGTTTTTAAATATTAGTTTTTACTCTTTCTTCTACTTTTTTTCTCATTTTCCCCTTTTCTCCTTTCTCTTTCTTCTCATTTCTCATCTTTTCTTTTTCTCGTTTTTTCATTTTCCCCTTTTCTCTTTTTTTCTTTTTCTCCTTTTCTCTTTCTTTTAATTTTTTCCTTTTATCTTTTCCTCATTTTCTCATTTTCTCTTTCTTCTCATTTCTCCTCCTTTTTTCACATTTCCTCCTCTTTTCTTTTTCTCGTTTTAGGTATTAGTTAATGAAAAGGTTTAATATAAATTGAGGAAAAGTTTAAACTGATATAGGAATGCATACAGTATAAGTTTCGTATATATTCGTATAGTTCCTTGCTGTGATGGCTGAGAGTAGACACGACCCCAAAGGGTTAAAAAAGGTTGAGATGCTTCCAGTTCCATCTTTACACAAAAACATGAATTTTTTTAAACATTTAAATAATTTTCATTAAATGCATAATACATATATTGTGGATAAATAATTAAACTACATCGTAAATAAATTACAAATCGTAAATATAAAACAAGTATTAATAAATACAAGTTACAAGCGAATAAAAAGACGACATAAAAGTAATAGAAATCTTATAAAAATTTATCAGAATTGATGAAATTTTCTAAAACCAAACAAATCAGGGGAAAAAGGATCAATGGGCAACTTCAAAGCAGAGATAAAAATTTTTTTATTTTTTTTGGATAACAGAATTTGACTCTCTCATAACCCTTTCTCTTCTCTTTGGACGAAGTCTTCCGGAACCACCCCGGTGAAGTTGGCCAGCCACAGTGCCATCCAGTCTTCCCCTGACGTGCACGGTAGGCGTGTACGTGGCAGACACGTGTACAGGAAGGCGAAGAACTCATCTCAACCCTGTCCTCCGAGCTCTCGTAAGCAGCGGGCCCCACTCACATGACCCCGAATCATTTTTGTTAATGAAACCATTGTAAAAAGTTTTTTTTAAAAAGAACTCCGCTTATATTTAAACAAGGTTCAGGTTCTTATTGTATCATTTGCATGTTGTGATTGAAGCAAACCTCACTCGGGTTCTTCGTCTTCATTTGGATGTAGCAATTCGTGTTAGTGCTTTTTTTCCTATTTTCATTCAATTAAGGAATTAACATAAGTTGGTAATTCAAAAGTGATCGCTTTCGAATTTCGGATTTAAAAAAAATTTGGATTCGGTGACAGAGGTTAATATTTTGCAGTGCGGGTTAATTTTTACGTCATTTGGAGCCGAAAGGATTCGCCATTTGGATTCTCTTAATTTTTGATTGGTTTTGTGCTATTTTTGGAACGAATATTCCCACCGGAGGATATTCTCCATTTTGAATGTGTAAACCGGGAGTAATTCTTAGGTTTTAGTTAACGAAAATAATTCCGATTTGAAGTGTAGAATTTTTTTCTTATGCAATTGGAAGAAAACATTTTTCGAAATTTGTGAGAAAAGTACGGTTTGTGGATAAAATTTTCCCATTAAAAAAATTATCGAAAATCCATTCTGATCTTAAGCGAATATATTAACACAACTGTACTTTCTCTCACAGCAAATGAACTTTAATTTCGAAAATGTTGATTCAAAATGAAGCTGTAAAGAAATAGAAAAATTACTTAGAAATTTTTCCAGTAATGAAAGTTTAGGGGATGTATTTTTGCCCAAAAGTCTTCTCGGGGATGCAAATTTTGCAAATATCATTTCATGTCCAGTCATTCAAACAAAAATATTTTGACACCCACCTTTTGTGATGTAACCCGTTGCGTACAATTTAATGTGTTGTTATGAAATATTTTTTGATTTGCTTTTGCACCTGTGAGGACAATTTATAATTTTTCTATAAATTTCGGAGATCTGATGAAATATGAAAATACCATGTCAATTTAATTCCCAATTTTAGTGTTTTGCATTATTTATTTTATTTTGAGAGCTTTTCGGTTTTCATAAGTGTTCTGCCCCAATTTCACTTTTCGTTTTCTCCTCTCCCTCAAAATGTCACCACGAGTGAAACAATAGAATGACAGTTACCCGAAAAAGGTGCAAGAAGAAATACACATTCGCGTGATCTCCGGAAGAATAATTCTTATCCGAGCATTGATATAACAGTATGCATAAAAACACATAAATATATCAAATTGGTGTGAAAAGAGACCCCCTGTTGGCGCGAGTCGTTTTGTAACATAATTCATATCCGGTTTGAGGAAGAAAATACTTGAAATATAAATTAATGGCCGAATTTTAATTTTTTTTGTGAAATCTCACCTCTGATGGGATTACTACAAAATCGTTTGTAGGTTTTTTTGTAGATTTATTGTCTGAGGTCAAGCTGAACATTTTTTTTTTGGAATGGGGCGATGTTTCGGAAATTATACATGGGTGTGATGACTTTTACGGAAATTATAAACGGGTTGAAAATTCACACGAATATTTTCGGATACCGTATAATTGCGAAATTCTTCGGGTATAAACTTCAGTAGAAACTCATTAATTATTTTTTAGAAGTTAGGATTATGGATTGAATAACACGCTTGCTTTCATTGACAGTTATAAGCTTGTAAAATGTTACATAATATTTATAGACTAATGTTTTGATCATTTACATTTAAATTCTGCTATTATTAATTTAGTATTGAAATTTATTTTAATGGGTTTAAATTTTTTTCAATGGGGCAGTGCTTGTCAACCGTCTTTGATTAATAATCTGGAGTGTTCTCTTCACCCTCAGAGCCCCTCGGGGTCCCTCAGGACCCCCCAGAGCGGTTTTTACTTCTCCATTTCCACGCGATAATCTATTGAGTAGAATAACAGTTAATAATTTTTTATTTTCACAATTTATAATGTTTTTGCACTAATAGTCCTTAAAATTTTTTTAGGTTAAGATAATTCAATTTCGTTTTTTCCATATTTTTTACCCGTATATTTTTATTACTAAATATAATAATTATTATATCTGAAAATTATAGGTTTGTTGTATAGTGCTATATTTCACCGAGAGATGAAACTAATTAATAGTTAATAACCAGTTGATTTACCAATTTTCTCAGTATATTTACATGTGAGTACTCCTCCTTAATAGCGGTTCGTTTAATGTTTGCCCTGCGCACACCCTACACTGTTTGCAGAGGCCATTGTGAAATCTAAATTGACAATTATCGCCGGGGGGTAGTGACCTGGCCAATACGAAACGCACCCTGTCCTGGGAGGGTGGCCTTGACCCGCAGGGATGGCTCGGAAGTATTCGATACGTTTCGAAAGAAGAGCCATATGTGGGTTTTCCAAACAGGTTCGCAAATTCAAAACGGGTTCCCATCGGATGAGGTGTTTCGGTGAAAGGGCGTCCTGGAGGTTATGGTATTTCCAATGGATGGGTTTTCTGCACCTATTTTTTTCTCCCTGTCAAATTATAAATCTTGGCGTCTAAATTAGGATTGTTATCGAGCCGGTTAAGGCATTAGTTTGTCCATTCGCCGAGACCTTCTTCGCAGAATTCCTTTTAGCACTTCAAATAAAAGCCTTGGCATTAGTTATTAGGCTTCTGTTTTATTGAATCTACTGATGAATATCATCCGACTGACTTTTTATTATGTCAATTATGTAATTAATCTTTTCTTACTGCACATTCCCTCAAGGTTGCGTCAGCAGTACAATTTGCTGGAGAATTGAACAAAATGCATGAGGATTAATAATCGGGTTTAACTCTCAATAAAAAATTTTTAGATAAGCAGCTAAGTGCATTGGATAATTAAGAATATATACAGCCGCTTATAATATCTAAAACACGGTTTAGTGGTCAGCAATTTCGTGCCAAAAACTGACTTATCGTAATTGTATTTTGGAGGTGTAAATATTAACGCCTTATGCAAGTTAGCTTAAAGCTTGGTTTTTTCAAATTTATCAGTTTTTTAACGGTTTTTAATGAAATTCAGAGAAAAGGTGATTAGATCTTATAGATCAGTGGTGCCCAACCTTTCATCATATACGGGCGAAACTTCCGTTGATAATATCGCGACTGGGCCATGCAACAAAAAAAAGGTTCTTCCAATTTATATCCATGGGCCAAATATGGCCCGCTAGCCAATACATATGTGAATATAGGAATAAAAGCGCGGGCCACATACAACACCTGCCCGGGTCGGATATGACCCGCGGGCCGTAGGTTGGGCACCACTGTTTTAGATGATATTGCGGTGATTAAATAAATTTGAATTTATATGCGAAACTTTTGCGGTTATTGCCAATACTTAAAGCTCTTTCAGTAGAGGTTTTATATTTATTATTTATACTGTAACTCTGTGAATCGTAGGGCAATGTCTTTCTGATTGCGATTCCAGTTTATAAATAGTAATTGTATTTTTCCTCTCACAGGCGAAAAGAAATGTACAGAAAAATCTTCCTCCTGGTCTCCTGTTTAGTCTGCGCCTACGTCTTGTCCAAGCCGACCCCTACGGAGCCGCACCATGACAAAGTCCTCCACAGGGCGAAAAGATGGGAGGACCTCCCCAACGTGACCTTCACGTTCGACTGCGACAACAGAGCTGTCGGATTTTACGCCGACGTCGAACACCACTGCCAGATATTTCACATGTGCGACGAAGACGGAAGGAGGATCCCCTATATATGCGCCAACGACACCAGCTTCAATCAGCAGTACAGGGTCTGCGACTGGGCTTACAACTTCGACTGCAGCGAATCCCAGAACTGGTAAGCACGGCCACAAGAGGAGGCGGACTGAGTGCTTATCATAAAAGACTTATCATCCGCTCCTTTGGGGGTCGCTGGGGTCGTGCGTGGAGAATGCATCCGCTAATTAAATATGAGGAAGTCGGGTGCGAGGGGCGACGGGCGGGGTCAGCTTACTTTGAATTTTCGGGGAGGACACGTTGTCATGTATCGGGGATTCGAAACTGACAGTCGAAAGTGTTGACCTCATGAGTAACGTTTCTGAGGATTGATTTTCTTAAAAGTTGGTCAAATATGAGACTCATGCTCATTTCCAAGTCTTCCGTCTCTGTCATTGCTGAGAGTAATCTTCTCCAAATCTATTTCAGGTATTTCCTTAACGAGTTAACCTATGTTACGGATCCACCAAAAGAAAAAGCACCGAGAGGTTGAACAGATACAGCTGCGCTCTCAGATGGAAGAGAAAAACTGTAAATAATGTGCGACACTTTTATACGTACCTTTCGATTTAATTTTAATAATAGGTAATATAAAATCATCGTGGTAGTTTTATACAATAAATTTTGGTATTTAGTTTGGTTTTGGTTTGTTTTTCTTCTTCAAATCTCCTCAATAATAATTTTCTTTTTAAGAGCTTTTAATTTCTTAGCATTATACTGTAATTTCTGCTTTCATCAAATTCGGAAAATTTTGAAAACTTGAATTGCTGAATTGTAGCTGGAGTTGGTTAATATTCTTGTTTAAGTTTTTCATCATTTGATTTCCACTTATTGCAATGACTTTGGGAAATTCGGAAAAGAGTAATAACTGTAAGAGAATTCGTCTTTATTTATTTTCTTTCGGTAGTTTTTTTCTCTCATCATAAATAGTATTTTAATCAGCGAAATTACACCAACCTCATGGGGAGGAATCGCTTATTTTAGTAATTTTTTCACGGAGAATTAATAGTTAAAAATAATTTACACCCCCCCCCCCCAAGGTCAGGCAAAAAGAAAGCGACTTCAACGGTTCCCCACCCCGATTACAGTTGCAAAGATATGTAACCTCCACGTAATTCTTTATTTATATACACAGAGTTCAACACTTTCAGTTCAGAACTCGCTTCTGATTATTTCCATCGTTAGTTTCGACGAGAATGTCTGAACACCGATACTCTTTGTTTGAAAATGTATAACAATCACGCTTCAGAGTCGTTCAGAACTCCTTCCATGTGGGGTCGCAGTTCCAGAATGAGTTTCCTCGGTTTTTCCTCCGATATCTTTTTGGGGGGTTTTTCATTCCCCCGAAGGTATTTCATCGACCTTCCATAGGCCTGAAATTGAGAATGAAAGTGTCTCAAGCATAGAAATACAACCGAGGGAGGTCAGGTCGGTTACTCACGTGAAAAGCAGCAGCCAGAGCGTATGTGACTCTCCTGGCAGTGCTCCGACTCTCGCAGACGAATGCGTGACACATAAAGGGACTTCTGGCATTGTCAGCATCTTTTTGTCTGTCCGAAACGACAATCATGGAGAAAACCCGCGTGAATATCAGATCCTGTACACCGTAGGAAATGGTGTCGATACCGAAGAAAAAAATTCCTCTCCTCCTCCAGTCGAAATGGGAGTATCTGTCCAGCAGTTGCAAATCCGTCGGAGGTCCCAGTTTCTCCTCAGGTTTCCTACTCCCAAAACACTTAAACATATCCCGATCGCTGCTCTCGTATTTCTCGTAACTTTGCTTTATTTGTCTGAGTACAGCTTGGGCGATATTGCACTGTTTCACCGGAGATTTAGTCCCCCCTTCTTCATTCCAGGTCTCATTCTCGGAGAACACCTTAGTGCTGACGAATCTCCTGTCGGATTGAGACTTCCCATTCACTCTCCTTATTGATATCCTCCCCCCGGACTGATTGTCCAGTTTACACTGGATGGGGCTCATAAAAATCCCCTCTTTTGTGACCACCAACTGCACGATCGGGAGGGAAAGTTCATGAGTTTTTGCATATCTCACCATAAAATCAACGGGTTCTCGGGTGTTTTTGATCCCCCAAAGACCTTTGGCCTCGTGGCGACCCAACAGTTTGAGAACGAATTCCTGCGGGAGGTCTTTCTCTGTTATCCGAATGTTTTCATCGTCGTCCATCGTTGGTTTTTCCACCTGAAAAGAATAAATTCGAATATGGCGATCCATTTTTTGCAGGTGGAGTTAAAATCCATTGTTGCTCTGTCCTCGCTTAGAAGAAAATGATAATTATATTATCTATATATTGATGAAAACTTATCTTCAGCTAAAATTAAACGATCCTTTTCAATCTGATACTGTAATTTATTTCCTGTTGAATACAGAAACTTATGATTTCGTATTTGGGCCGTGTGAATTGCAAAAACTGAAAAAAACGTTTCTTTCTTCTTCGAAAAAAAACGGTGAAAAAGGCGAATTCTCACGACGAAAAAATTTTAGAAACGTCGTGTGAACAATTATAATTAATTAACTTCAGATATTGTTTAACGGCGGCCTTTTTTTTTTATACATTTTGACCGTTCGCATGTTGTTCGCATTATTTCGGAAGAGACGGCTGTTAAACGTCCTTGAATCACTTTACGTGCTTTTGTTATTATTTTATGTTAATTAATGCGGAGGGCAGTCAAAGAACCTCATTTGCATACAGATGTTTCTAACAGGTTGAAGAAAAGTTTTTGACCCTATTTTTTTTTCTACGATTTGGTGTATCTCTGGAGAAAGAAGCACTTGTAGAGCGTTTTCATTTTTTTGATAATTTCTTACAAAATACTTTTGAACGATGCCATGTTAGGAACACCCTTTATACTCCTCAGTTATTGGTTATACTTTTTATACTATGAATACTCCTATATTTTATAGACTTATACTCTTTATACTTCTTAAAAATGGAGATATAATTGATTCTTTCTTCTGCTTTATTATTTTTCATTGGAGGAATATTTTTTATTGAAATTTAATCAGTAATTTATTAAAAATATAAAACCATCAAAATTTAAATTACCGATAACACGATTTATATATTGCCTGCAAAATTTATAAAAACCGAAGAATTCGTCAAAAAATTATAATTAATATAGAAACCGAATATATAAAAATTTAATGATATAAAAAATTACCTTCAGCGCGTAAAATTTTCCCCAGAAAAATCCAAGTCAAATTGGAAAAATGGCACAATCAACCATTATAAACGTCTGAGTTATGAAATATAACCATCGAAACGCAGAAAAACGTTGGCACCTGAGCGTTTCAGTTGGTGGATTCAAACTGAGGAAGTCCTTCCGGCTGCCAGATAGAATTTTTTTAATCGGAAATCAACCTGAACGATTAAATGAATTGTGTATTTGGAACGGCCTGCGCAGGTTCAGGCTTTCATTGTATTGTTTGTTTGGGGCCCAACTGCCCGGGCATGTGGAATGCTCCCCTGGGCAGCCATTCATGCGATTTTTTTATGAAAATGAGAGGCAGTGGTCTTTCCATGTCTTTCCTCAGAAAGTGATTCACTCATTGAGGAGATAACTAAACCTGGGAAGAACTTCCCGAGGACAAAAAAAGATATGTGAAGGCGTTATTTTACTGATTCCAAAAAATTGAATTATCTTTAATATTCTATTATAATCTTCTAATTCTAAAATATCTAAAATAATATTTTATAATATTCTATAAGAATCACTCTACCAATCTAATTATTTAATGTTTTACCTAAAAAATTATAATATTATACTGTAACAAATATGTAATTTTATACTATATATTTTTATTTATTAAAATTTTTTTATTATTTTATTACATTTATTATTTTTTATTATTTATTTAATTTATTTGTTAAATTTTTATTTTATTTATTATTACTTTATACTATAATATATAATAATTATACGTATAGTAATACTATATTAATTTTAACTTTTTACCTGTATAATTATTTTAGATTTTATCTATATAATAATTTTATTATACTTAGATTTAATGTCACAAATATTTGAAAACTTTATTTGTATACAGTATAACATTTAAAAAAAAGTATAGTTGAAAACTACTGATGAGCCACTCATTAGGAAAAACTGTAGCCATCAACTCTAATGCATAATATGGGCAAAATAGAATAATATATTATTATAATATGAATTACCTTTAATAAACGTTGAATAGAAAACAATCGCAGGCAGTACAATAATAATCTGTATAAATAAAACAAATCGCCTTCTACGCTCAGAGAGACTAACCACAATTTCAGGTACTTCGAAAATAAAGAAAACAAAAAGGAATACTTCAAGAAAGTGGAGGAAAATATAACTGAAGTCAAACCCAAAAAAAGAAAAATAAATGAAAAGATAAAAGAACATAAATTTGAAACCAAAGAGTAAAGAAAATAAAGAGTATTGGGCCAATATGGCGAAGAAGAAGGAAAAATCCAGCGATTAATATAATCAAAGCAGTAACTGATAACCAAACCCAGAGATAAATTCCTCCGAGTTTTTCAGGTACAACAAAACAAAAATTCAAACATTGCGTGTGTGCACCGAACTACAAATTAAAAGGGAAGGACATGAAGTTATTAAAGGGAAAAAGCAGTGAACCGGAAAGACGGACTGCTGACAGGTGGCACATTCATCGAGATGACCGTTACAATCCTTCTGGGTGTGGAAAGGGTTGTTTTTTTTCCTTTGAGAGATATCCCCGCCCACCGATTGTGGAAACACAATGCTACATAAATGGAATTAGCATTTCTTCAGAGTTCCCCTCCCAAAAAGAAAAGCAATCGTGGTTGGGAAAGCCTAAAACGCGGAAGCTCCGAAAGAGACAACATTAATAAAGTAATCGAGCACAGCTTCTCATTGAAATGCCGTAATTATGGTTTCAATAATTGCCTAAAAGCCGCTTAAATGGAAAACTGGTTCCGTTAACAAATTCCCCTAATTCCGCAATTTCAGTTAACAATTCAAATACGCTACAGTTACATAGAGTGTGCACTCGCTCCCGCACGGGACAAGACAAGTCTGAACCATCACACGAGTGACTCTTAATAAATAATTAATATCGAGAATTGGCAAAACAATGGCCGGGCGATGGGCTTAATTCCTCGAGTTCATGTGCAACCCGACGACGAAAAAAGGGAAAAGTTTCGAAAACACTGCCTCGTTTTTCTCATAACATTATTGAATGACTAATTACATAAAATTATTTAGACATGTCATAACCCTTTGCTATAAATAAAAATGCATTGTAAAAAAAATATTTCAGTGGATTTTCTCGCGCTGCAAAGTGAGGATTAAACGAATTTTTGCTTTTATTTTGATTCCCCCGAGAAACGGAAATGGAAAGTTGACGGAAGAAGAAAATAAAGAAAAAAAGGAAAATTTGCCGGAGTGATTTGTTTTTCGTGCGTGAAAATATAAAGTGATTTTGAAAAACTCGAAAGGTAAACCTCATTTAGAACTTTTTGTGTGTGGGGAAACCGTTTTTGAGATTCTCGTGGAATTGTGAGACGCGAAGTGGTGAATTATTGGTGGAAATGCTGTTGCGACAGCGCAATGTGAGGCTGAAGAATAAAATCCATTTCAATGGAATAAAACAGTGGTGGCCAAACCACGGCCCGTGAAGGTGTTACATGTGGCCCTCTCTTTTATTCCTATATTAACATACGTATTTGGTCATTTTAAATTCTTTCTTACTTTTCGGTAAAATTTTAAATTTACACTTATGCTTACACTTTGGGTTTCCCTTCTTTTTTAGATTCTGTCATAGAAGTCAAAAGGACTGCTTGCATAAAATGTTGTAAAAAGGGTAAACCCGGAAAAGGAGGCAAAGGCAATAGACGTGAGAGTAGGAACGTAGAGAAGAAAGGAAAATAAAAAGAAAGAGAAAAGGAGAAAATCAGAAAAAGAAAAGAGGAGAAAATGAGAAGAAAGAGAAAAAGAGAAAATGAAAAATGGGAAGAAAGATCAAAGGAGAAAAAGAGAAAATGAAAAAAGGAGGAAATGAAAAAAGAGAAAGGGGGAAAGTGAGAAGAAAGAGAAAATGAGAAAAAGAAAAGAGGAGAGAATGAAAAGAAAGAGAAAATGGGAAGAAAGAGAAAAAGAGAAAATGGAAAAAGGAGAAAATGAGAAAAATAGAAAAAGAGAACAGGAGAAAAGTGAGAAGAAAGAGAGAAAGAGAAAAGAAAAAGGGGAAAAGGAGAAAAAAGGAAAAAAGGAAAAGGGGAAAAAGAGAAAAATAAAAGAAGAGAAAATGAGAAAAGAGGAAAGTGAGAAGAAAGAGAAAAGGAGGAAATGGAGGAAAAGAGAAAAAAGTGAGAAGAAAGAGTAAAAACTAATTTAAAAATCCATAATTCATTTTCGCATACTTTGTGGCCCCCGAAATTACACCAAACTCAACTTTGACCCGCACATTATCAAAGGTTGGCCATCACTGGAATAAACAATACCTGAGGGTTACATGAAAATTCAGTTGTTGTAAGCAAAATAAAGTCAAAAAGAGGAAAAATATGAAGGCAAAAATTTTCCCAACAAAGGTTGGATTGTCCAAACCATATTGGGAAAACGAAATTTTTATTCGTTTTTAATTATTAAAAAAAACCCAACATTAGACGCACACTTTGATAAAGGGGTTGCAAAAGTATTCTCCAAAAACCCAAAAATGACCGCCGTCCAAAACCGAAATATAACAGATTAAATCTCACCTAAAAATAAATACCATTATTAACTATCATATCAAAAATTATTTTCAAATATCCCTCTTTTCTCAACTTAAAAAGAATTTCCCTCCCCCTCCAGGGAAACCTCGACATAATTTCCAGTCTGCTCGGATTGTCTGGATACTTAATTACATATGAGTGATAATTAATCGCGTAATCGTAATTAAATTAAAGCAAATGAAATTTCTAATTTTGGGAAAACAATGCGTTTCATAACGAATGGATAACAAAAGTTCACATGAAGACTTTATGTCTGTGTTTTTTTTTCTTAAGCAACGCCTGAATTTTTTCTTATTTAAATTTCCTGAAATATGGAATTAAAGGATTTATTTGGATTGAATCGCTGTTGGACAGCAGTAAATTTTCCTTTTTCTGAAATGCAGTCATCGTTTGATCGTTTGACTAAAAAAGAAATTCTGGAGTAAAATTATTAGCATTTATATATTTTCTTTTTATATTATTTTTATAATTTTTTCGCTTATTTTAGGTAAAAATGGAGTTTCCACATCTCATTGCATTAGGAATACTTTTAGTTGCTTATGTTATGGCAGTAAGTATAAAAGAATAGTTTTGGGAATACGTACCATTCGTACGCTCAATGTTTGTTGTTACGCAGCAGACAGAAAACGACGTCGAGGAACAAGTCAGCAATATCCCGGTCCCGTATCCGACCCACAGCACAGTTCCCGCGGGTTTGAGCTTCTCATGCCAGTCAAGAGGGCCTGGTTACTATGCTGATCCAGCTGCCGGCTGCCAGGTGTGGCACTGGTGTCTCCCATCGGGGGCCAAGTACAGTTTCCTTTGTCCCAACGGAACTCTCTTTAATCAGGTTCACAGGTAGGGAACTTCAACCCATTTCAGCTCTCCGGAAGTGAAACAGGTGTTGTTTAAACAACCGATAGTCGGAAGAATGTAAATGAATAATTCTCTTCGGTAGGGTTAACACTTATTTCAGTCAGTGAGGATTAATTTAAAACAGGCAAATCGTAGTGATCTTCATTACAATTATTTTCCTCCCCCACTTCAACACACAATTATACTAATTAAAAAAAATTATTTCAGGGTCTGCGATTGGTGGTTTAACGTTGACTGCTCTAAAGCTGAAGACAACTACAACGTCAACGACGACCTCTATAAAAATTTAGAAGGAAATCTTATTTAATATATATTTTATTTAATTAATTTTGTACAGCACAAAATATACCAAAAAACCATCCTCTGACCTTTTTATTTTTATTATTACTACAAACACTTCGATTAAACTCCTTATAAAATTCCTTCTGCTGACTGGGAAAACAAAAAGTGTCGCTGTATTAAAAAGGGGTGAAGGGATGATTGGGAGGTTGTAAAAGTAGATTTCGACTGCTGTCGGGACTTTTTATGTTTTTTCAAACACCAAACAAAGAAGCGAAATACTATTTGAGGTGAAAACATAAATCCGCAACGGTAAAACATGCATGGTTGACCATGAAGAAAAAAAATACTTGAAACTGATAATAATTTCATTGAAAAAGAGAACTCCGGAAGAAGTTTCCTGGCGAAGATTCGGAGAGTTTTCAGAGACGTTGTTGCTGAAGAAGTAGAGTGATTCACTTCTGGAAGTGTTTTGAGGCAGTTATGTGAATTAGGGAAGGTCAGGGCCTTCGAGCCTTTCCGCTGAGGAGATGATTTTCTATCTTGTTCTACTTCTCCTTAAGGCCGTCTTCGCGGAGGACACAAGTTATGTGGAGGTAACTCAAACAAAAAGAGCACTGTGATTTTACTGTGGTTCTTTGGGTTTCTCTTTTATTCGTTAGCACCTCTAACCGACACAGAAGGCATTCTGTGATTTTCTGTTAACCCTTTGCGGTCGTATGTCTGCTCTCAGCCACCACAGCAAGAAACTATACGAATCCTATACTGTATGCATTCCTGTATCATTTTCACGAACTAAACGATACTCCATCGATTGGAGATAACGAAGAGGTGTCGTCTTTTGAACGTAACAAAATCGACAAAGAATATTTTATAAATTGTATTTAGATATTTATAATTGTATTTAGATTATTTATATTTTATTTATATTGTATTTATTTATATTTATATTTTTTTATCTGTGAACCACGATAATTCCAACACTTGAAACATGTTGAAACATTTCTATTAGTGATGGCAGATTCATTAACTTCTATGTATATTATTATAATTATTATATATTATAAATTATATTATTATAAATTATTAATTATATTATTTTAATTTTTATATTAATTATATTATCATAACTGCTAACCTTATATTTATATTATTTATATTTTGTTTTATTTATATTTATATTGTAATTTAGATTATTTATAATTGTATTTAGTAGTAATTATACATTCTCTCTTGTTAAAATATTACTAATTATTACTGAATATTATGTATATGTATCCCTGCTCTTTCCAAAGAAATTAATTCCGACCAATAGATACCCATTCCCAAATTTTATACGACCGTAAAGGGTTAATTATTGTTAATTATAAAACCAAAATTTCTCACTTCTCTATCATTTGCTTGAAACAATTATGACAGTCATTTATTTCGAAAGAATTTTACAAGAGGTTGAAAAGCACATTCTGAATTGAATTTATTTGGAGGTGCAGAATTATTAACTGCACATTAATCTCGTTGAAGGGTACAAATCAAAGTTTAGAAGAAGCCCTTCAATTTCTGAGAGAGTACGACAGAGAAGCGAGCGGAGTATGCAACAGAGTGACATCCGCACAATGGAACTTCAGCACGAACATAACATCCCAGAACAGAAGAAAAATGGTAAGGAGGTCGAATCGATCCACGGTTTGCTGGTGACGTATGCTCACGATGGCAGAACGACCATTTTAGGTCCCGCTCGACACGGCACGATCTTACTCGAGCAAATTTCCTGTTCCAGCTAACAGAACAGTCTCTCTATGACAAGTTCCAACGACTGTCCTGGAGAAAAGCGACCACATTCGCCTGGTCGAGATTACCGGACCCGGACGTGCGACGACAGATGAAGAAACTGACCACGGAAGGGAGGTTGGCCCTTCACGATGAGCAGTTCAACGAGGTGTGAACCTAATCAAAATCTCATTAGAGTACAGTAGCAGACTGTGTTTCCGTCTCATAATGGATAAAGTCCACTTTCAGATCAAAGATATCATAAACCAGATGAAAGAGATATACTCCAAAGGAACGATTTGCCCATACAACAAAAGTCCCGTTTATTGCGACCAAAAACTGGAACCAACACTATCCCGGATAATGGCTCGCTCCAGAGATTATCACGAGTTGCTGCACGTTTGGAAGTCCTGGAGAGATGCAGTGGGTCCTGAAATAAGACAGAAGTATATAAGATACGTGCAGCTTTCCAATCAGGCAGCTCGGTTGAACGGTAAGCACTCCTTTATCCTCACGCAGTCCATTCCTAACCTGAAAGTTAATTTCCCAAAGGGTTCTTCGATGCCGGAGAGCAGATGAGATCGGTGTACGACACCCCCAACTTCGAGGACAATTTAAGCGAGTTGTGGAACACAGTGGAACCATTCTACAGAGAGCTGCATGCATATGTAAGGAGAAAACTGCTGCAGTACTACGGTTCCCAGTATATTCGACCAGACGGACCAATCCCGGCTCATCTTTTAGGTATAATGAAAATTTGTGATAATTTTGGAAACATTTTTATATGGAGTCTTTCAGGTAATATGTGGGGACAGAACTGGAAAAATATTGAGGATCTCGTGATTCCATATTCGGGGAAAACGATGGGAGATGTGACGCCGGAGTTACTCAGACAGGGATATACTCCTCTGAGGTAAACGGTTCTTCATAAGTGTCAGCGATTGATATCTGTAGAAAACGCTTTTTTCAGGATGTTTCAAACAGCAGAAGAGTTTTTTATCTCTCTCGGTTTGAAACCAATGCCCCCGGAGTTCTGGCGGCATTCTCTTCTGGAAAAGCCCGTCGGAAGGGAAGTAGTATGCAGAGCGTCAGCATGGGATTTCTGCAATAAGCTGGATTACAGGTAACACCCGGAAACTGAGCAAAGTGTCAACGAGGAGGCGCCTCTTATTCGTTTACATTCGAAACAGAATCAAACAGTGCACGGAAGTCACGATGGAAGATTTCCTCACGATACATCACGAAATGGCGCACATAGAGTACTATCTACAGTATGCTAATCAGCCCTATCTCTTCAGAGAAGGGGCGAATCCAGCCTTCCACGAAGCAATCGGCGACGTCATCGGATTATCGGTGCAAACCCCCAGACATTTGCAACGACTGGGGTTGCTCAACAACATCACAGACGATTACGGTAACACTACACTTTGCTGATCCCTTCGGACTGTTCTCACACACAATTCACTTTTCAGAAACGAACATAAATTTCCTCATGTCTGTCGCTTTGGAAAAGGTTGTGTATCTGCCATTTGCATACATAGTCGACAAATGGAGGTGGAGTGTATTCACGGAGGGTGTGCGCAATATGAACGCGAAGTGGTGGGAACTGAGATTGAACTATCAGGGTCTCATCCCCCCGATTCATCGAACGGAATTCGATTTCGACCCCGCATCCAAATATCACATCGCATCTGATACTCCTTACATAAGGTGGTTAGATTTTAGCGCCCTCAAAAAACTATACCAATCGAACCGTTTAAAACCCGTTTTAGGTACTTTTTAAGCATTATACTGCAATTCCAACTGTACGAATCTCTGTGTGAAGCTTCCGGTCATTATGGTCAACTCCACACGTGTGATTTCTACCGATCCAGAGAAGCGGGGAGACTTTTACGGTCGGTATTATACTATAAACCTCATTGGTTTTCGATTTCCAATGTGAATTTCTTACAGTGAAGTGTTACAAGCCGGTTCTTCCCAACCTTGGCCGGAAATAGTCAATTTGATGACCAGAGGAAAAACTAGGAAAATGAACGCGAATGCATTACTTCAGTATTTCCAGCCTTTGATAACCTGGTTGAGGGTACAAAACCGAAAGGAATTATTCGTCGGATGGACATCGGGTCCTCAAGACACCGGTAAGCAATCTCTTTTTCGATTTGACGAATTCGCCTAATTCAGCACAATCCCTGTTGCAGCTTTATTTGCAGACTGGTATAGAAGCGGAAGCAGAAGATATTTATTGACGTACTGCGCATTTTTCGTGACTGCGATGGCCACCATTCCGTGGATTAAACTACTTTAGGTTTTCAGCGAAAAATCACCGCCTTCCTGTAGAATAAAACTCCGCTTGGAAGCGCAACACCGATTGGTTGTGGTCATTCTTTATCACCTAATGTAAATATTGTTATTTTCATTGATTATAATTTATATAAATAAATATATACCGAATGTTTTAAAAAACATTTTATATTCACCGAAATATCTGTATAATGTTGTGGAGTTTTTTTTTTTGTTTGTCGTCAGCTCTTAAAATCAGAGTTATATCACAAAAATCAACTTAAAAGAGATTTCGAGGTTAATATTTAAAAACAATAAAAAAACGAAATTTTTTGGTTTTCCATTTTCCTGGAAGACCAATAATTTTCTTTCAAATTCATTTTCTCTAATATTGCAGATCTTTAATTATACATTTATTTTTTAAAACTATACTTTGAGTTTATTATAATTGAATTGTGTCGATTTGAAAATATTTGGTATACATTTTACCAACTTTTATCTGATATTTAAACTCGATGAATGAAACCTTAAATCTTTTCTTAGAATGGAAACGGTTTGTCTCAAACCATAAATTTTCGCCTCATTTATTATAGAGATAACTGTGTTTGAATGAAATCTCCATTGTTTTTTTTATAAATCAAATAAGAACTGTAAAATCCGACACCCAAAATAAGAGTTAAAACCCCACAACTGAAATCAGTTCCCTGAGTTAAGACTTAAGTACAACGAAATTTTCATCGATTTCCACCTGAGGCATTTCCTTTAATTTTTTCATAAATTTTTTCACTTTTTTCTCGGAACTCTCGCAGTTCAAAACCTGACAGTGGAGTTTGAGCACTTTTTTCTGCAATTTCTGAAGCTGAATCCTATTGGTTTTCCCGTCTTGATTTAATACTTGTAGAATGGCCGCCTTCCAGTCGAAAGCTCCGGACTTTTCCGTATCGCTGCCGGACGCTGATTTCTTTTTCTTGGAAACCTTTTCTGTTTCGGCGCCTTTTTCAGAGTTAATCTCGACCGGTTTCTCCATGCAGTTTTCTTTGTTCTCGGATTTTTTCTCTTTTTTCGCGGGCTTCACGTCGGCGGCTGCAACTGTTTCTTTTTCGTTCGGCTTCGTCTCTCCCTCACTGCTTTTGGACTTTTTATTTTTTTTCTTGCTCTTTGACACGACTTCGCTTCCCGGCGCCGTTGTTTCACCCGTTTGATTTTCAGCAATTTTGTCATGTTTTTTCTTTTTCCTTTTCTTCTCGGATTCTGCTTCATCTGCAACAGAACCGTTTTGTTCAACTTTGTCCCCTTCGTCAGCTTTTCTCTTTCTATTTTTCTTTTCTTGCTGATCATTCGTCTCATTCGTGGACGACATATCAGTATTACCTTCGATGACATTCTCATCGCTATGCTTTGCTTTTTTCTTTTTCGATTTGTCATTCACTTTCTCTGATCCGCTAGTTTCAACTGTTTTGCTCTCTTCAGCTCTTCTTTTTCTCTTTTTTTCTTTCTTACTTTCAGGTTCTTCCTCTGGAGAAACTTTCTTGGAATCACTTTGAGGCTCTTTTTGCTCTTCTTTATTTTGTTGCGGTTGGGCTCCATTTTGATCTGAAACAATGGAGAAACAGAAAAGCATTAAATTGATGCAGATTCCTAAAGAGAAGCAACACATAATGGGTGCAAACTCACTTGCTGATGTTTCCTTAAACACACCCTCCATTTCAGTCCAAACCCTGTCAATCAAATCATTTTTGCTGACATATTGCTTAAAAGCATTATTCAGAAAATTCACAAATTTAGCTTTCTTTCTGGGAACATTTTCATATTTACTAATGGCCTTAATAAGGTCCCTTTCATCCTGTTTCAAACCTGGTTTCTTCAGTACTGTCTGAATGCATTCATGCCAAGCTTGTTGTTTCCTTTCACCTGTAAAAATAAAATATTCACTTCATAAATCGTTTTCCCTCAGAAGGAAAATAGTTCTCGACAACAAAAAAACTTGCCTTTATTCTGAGAAGGTTTAGGAACATATCCTTTGGCTGAATATCTTTCATCTTCTGTCATACATTTTGTATGAGCTTCATATTCATTTCCTTTAAAGTCTTTTAGGCAGTCCACACAGGTCAAAAAGGGATCTTTGTTTCTGCATTTTGTTAGGTAGTGTTTAGAAACTGAAGGTTTTTTCACTGATTCCCCACAGTGAGAGCATGTGAAAAATACCATTTTTGAATTTTAAAAAAATCTAAAAAGAATGAAATTTACCAGGTAGAGATCTAGGAGTAAAAAATTATTTTAATTTATGCTATTTTTAATTACAAAATTACACAAGTTGGGTTAAGTTCAACTGATTTCGTTTGAAAGCTAAGATTAAGTGCGGGAAGTAAATTTTAAATAAAGATAAAGACTTTCTAACAAAAGCCAATAAATTAATAAATAAGCAAAAGTCATCCCGGCCCAAAAAGACTCAAAATTCATAGTCGGCCACATGACCGTAATTTGAATAATCAACAAAAACAATTTGTATTCTGACCGGTATGATTTTTTTACAAAAAAGAAAGGCAAATACACTTCCCAATTAACGTTTCTCTAATTAAAAATTTTATACTTCTTATTACTTACACCTATGAAAGAATTAAAACTAGTATTAATGCCTAGCTATTAAAATTCAAACACTTAAAACCATGCGCCATGCGTTGAACAAAATAATGGCGTTGAACCTCATGCAAGATCAATTTAAATTTTTGCTGTCATTCAAATTATCTTTTGTTTCAAAAAATTTTATTACGAAAACGCAGGAAATGCGTTAATAATAATAACAATAATAAGCTGGTTTAGATAATAAATAAAATAACTTAAAAGTACGTAATTTAAATACTTAAAAGTATATAATCAAGCGTTGCTGCTATTAACAATTTCGTAAAATGATCGATAGCAAAATTTGCTTCGATTCGCTGAACGCCTAAGCCTACATATTAAACAACGTCAATTGAAAATGACGTGTGCCTATTTTATCATTGTGTTCTAATTGTGTCGTAACCCGACTTGTTCTAATTTTCTAACTTTTACGGTGAACAAGGTAGGTTAATTACATTTTAATGATTTCAGAATTACCATTCCCGTGAAAAATTAAATAACCAATTCTAAATATTTTCCGAAACGATGAGATAAACTTTCATGTATGATAATAGTTATCTTTCTGTTTGAAACATTCAAATTTGTGAAGGTTATTTAAAGAAGTAGTTCGTGTTTACGGATGGAAAGTGCGGTTCACATTTGTTTCTATGTCTGTCTAACGTGCCTTTGATTTAATTCAGAGAATTTAATATCCGAATTAAACTTTTGTGAGTATTGCGGTTTTTCTTTTCAACATATTTTGCATGTTTGATTAATTTAAGAGAACTTAAAAGAGCTTATTTGATAAGGTATTTATTCACGTTTATAATTTTAGATGACAACTGTTTCCCACTCTTTTTACAGCAGATCCAGTTGCAAAAGTACTTTATCTTCTCTTTACATCCCACTGTTTCACTATCTGCATTTTTCTCAAGGCTTTCTTCTATCTTATAAACTTTGAAAATTGTTTATTATTTATTAGCTTTTTAAAACAGTGCTACTGAATTTCTTATGAAAATAGGAAAAAAATTGGTGGAAGGTATGTCAATGCTTCTGTTCTCATATTTAAAAAAAATTAATGTTCTTGTATAAACTTTCACCCTCAATTTCAATATCTGTACTTAATTTTTATTAACTTGATAATGAAATTATGAGGAAATTTAAATTTAAATTTGGTGGTCCTGTCAGGAATAACATTTCACTGTGAGAGTTTTTGATGATTTCAGGTTTAGACTAACAAGCAATAAAATCTGTTGACATTCTCTTTTTTTGGTGCTTATCCTCATTTATTATTTTATGTGTTTATATATATCAATTTTAGTTGTGTGTCTTTGGTTCACTGCCAGAAGTTAATTTGTAATTTTGTTTATTGGAAATATTTCTTAATTTTTGGTCCATTTTCTTGAAAATTTCAGTTGCATGCACTTAAATTTAGGATTGAATTTCTCAAAGGTTTCTATTAAAAACTGAATTTCTGGGAATGAGATTCTGTAATAAAAACTTTTAAAAATATTCTTATATATATTTTCTAATACATAATATTCTTTGAATGTATATTATTATTATGATAAAATTCTGATTTTTATTAATGGTTTATTGCAAAAGATATTAATAACAAAAAAATTTTGGAAACCTTAACGAGTTTGACAAATTCTAACCATTGACATTATAACTAATTTAATTGGTTTTTAAATGGAAATTGTTTTGCAAAAATTTTTAAATAGTTGCTCTTAAGTCAAGAGAAAGCCTTAAAGAATTGTTGTAAGAGAAGAGAGTTTTCCTTCATTTTTAATTAAAACACTTTTGCCCAAATGAATCTTCTTCTTTCCTAACCGTACCAATCTGTGAATGAGTTCAATACATAATTGAGGAATTTTGAAACTTAATAATAAATTAAACCTCTTCCTTTAAAAATGCAAATTTATTTGCCTATGCATATCAATTAATTGCCACACAATCGAATTGAAATATCTCCGGCATCTCAGCCACCATATTTGGAATGGGAAAAAATTTTGATTGTCACGGTTGATCGTGGATGTTCTCATCCGTGAAAAAAAAGGAAAATCTTTTAGAATTTTCTGACTGAGCAATCAAGTCATGCTCCCAATATCATCCACATGCATTGTTTCAACAATTAATGGGGGCAGGGGGGGATTACAGGCGTGGCAGAGGAAGTCACTGCCTCAGCTATAAAATAATGGGAGTTCGAGGAAAACTGCAAACAATCCAGGTCACACCCTCGGGGAAGAAAAATTTGCAACCGATGAAAAAATTCAAATATAAAAAAATTCAGAAGCGAACTTAAGTCACGGTCCAATAATAAGTTTTTTTACAATTAATTTGAGTTATGTGTTTTCATTCAAAACTCGCGAAAATAAAATTGACGAGGTTAAATGTTGCCTTAAGAATTCAACTATAAATTAAAAGCGCTGAAAAATTTATAATAAATTTGAAAAAAATTATACGTGTGGGTTTAAACATTGATCTAGTTGTGGGGACCACACCTTTTGTTATTGTTAGGTTGAACTTATGTGTTTGATTATTTTCTCGGGATAGTTGGTGGGATATAAGTCTTATGGTTTTTCATAGTAATACTCATTTGATTTGAGGGTTTCCTCAAGTCCTTATTGAAGCCTTTCTCAGAAAAACTGAAAAAAGAGCTTTCAAAGAAGCAATTAAATTGACTGTCACCCAATGCGACACACCACTCTGCAATATTTAAAATTTTATTAAATCGATACTATCACTCCCATCGCTGGATTTCTTAGCCAGAAATTTATTCTAACGTTGATATATTCCCGTGACACTAATCCATAGTTTTAAAATGAAAAAAACCATGAAATGTTGTTTTGTTTTCAAATTAATTAAACAAAAATAATGTAGAAGTCATCGAAGTATGATCTGGAATAATGTAAGCAATGCGAAACCTCTTTTATTTGTTTATTCTTTCCGATTTATAAACACTAAATTAGGCGACGAAATGCGTCGTAAGCTTTTTAAGAGGGTATTTTCGTTTTGGCACTGTCGGAGAAGAGGATCTTAGAAAATTATAGTGGGTTGTGTTTTTAACTTATACGAAAGGTATGAAACCTGTTATTTATTTCGAGGGATTATCTTCTTTTCGAGTGAATATCCTTGATTATTCTTCAGGATCGGCAGCCCATTTGCATAAGTATGAACTTTGCCTTTTTATTTTAAATAATACGGAGACACAAACTCTCAATTCCCCATTGCAACGCTCTAATGTTGCCTCAATTGTCATATAGAATTTATGATTTATTAATACTTTTCGATATTTTCATAATGTAAAATAGTGATGGCCAACCTTTCATAATGTGCGGCCAAACTTGAGTTGGGGGTAATTTCGCCGCCATTAAATAGGGATTTTTAAAATTAGTTTTTACTCTCTTCTCATCTTCCCTTTTTATCTTTTTCTACTTTTCTCTTTCTTATCATTTTCTCCTCTTTTCTTTTTTCATATTCCCCTTTTCTCATTTTCTCATTTTCCCCCTTTCTCCCTTTCTCTTTTTCTTATTTCCTCCTTTTCTCTTTCTTCTTATTTTCTTCTTTTCTCTTACTTCTCATTTTATCCTCTTTTCTTTTTCTCATTTTCTGAGTTTCCCCTTTTCTTTTTTTCTCTATTGACTTTACCTCTTTTTTCCGGCTTTACCCTTTTTACATTTTTATGCAAGCAGTCCTTTTGACTTAAATGACTTATAAGACCGAATGGATTCGAATGCTTTCGCGTAAATTTAAAATTTTGCCGAAAGGTAATAAAGAATTTCTAATTGAAATTATTCCAACATTAGAATAACCCTTTATTTAAAAATTAAAATGGATCGAAATCACCAAATACGTATGTGAATATAGGAATAAAAGAGCGGGCCACATACAACACTTTCACGGCCCGGATTTAACCCAAGGGTCGTAGGGTGGCCATCACTGAAGTAAAAGATGATATCAATTTTTTATTTTGTGAAAGTAAAACTTTGTTAAGCTTTCTTACGTTAAATTTTATTTAATTTCAAATCATTACAGTAATTTTTTATCCCGAGGGATTTTAAAACTTATAATTAAAACATCGAAGTATTCCGAATAAAAAAGAGGGAAACACAGTCATTTTTAAAACCTATTTATTGGGAAAAACAACGTCGCGGGGTCATAAGAACCTTGACGTTTCTCTTTACTTTTATTTACACGAATTCCTTCACCTTTCATTACTATCAGTCGGATTTTCTCCGTCTCCGCACACAAAGCACCTCATAGTCTCATTTGCTTTCACAGAATGTCGGTTCTTTTAAATCGATAATTTATTCAGCTCGAAACTTGGGAATGCGTTTTATTGTTCCGTAGAAACTATTTTTCGAGCACCGTTTACGACTTTTTTTAATTTGACCAATGGCCAACGCATCCAACCACAATAACTTCTTTGAGCATTTATAAAAAAGAAAGAAAACGGTAAAATTCATCGGGAAGGCAGTGGACGATGGAGACGGTTTAATAGATTTTTTATATTTTGTTTTGGGCGAGATTTTTACGTAATGGTCTCTCGACCCGGTGACCCATTGGCGGGAGTCAGTTTGTTTTTTACGAGTGGAAACACTTTCGGAAATAATTTCAGAAATAAACAGACAGAGAACCGAGACGAATGTTTATTAAGCCTAATTGCTCCTTTGAAAATGAAAATATTTTCGTCATAATAAAGGTGCGCCTCACAACCGGCTCACTCATCTTTAAAGCCATTAACTGACGATGATCGATCCGAAAAAAAATCGAATGAAATGTTAATACCGCCATTGATGATTCGAATAAAGGGAGAACCTATTAAACGCATACAGTTCCACAATCCATTTTCTCATTTCATTGCACCATATTGCACGGACGTTTTTCGCTTGCGGTCGTTTTCTATTTTTGGAACGAAATAAAAACAATATACAGTTAGACGAACGCTCTACGGGTTACAGTAGTTACAGACGAAAAAGAATCTCTTGTAGGTTTCACAGGTCGCATGAAGTTTCTTCTTAAAAATGAAGATACCCGTTAATAAACTTCCTGAAATATTATATCTTCGGAGGTTGTTTGGGAGTTTTTCTACCTCCTACGTAAAATAGTTTTGACAGATAAAATCTGAAAAAGTTAGGAAACTCGAAGCTCAGTGTTGAAAGAACTCGGATGATCAACATTTATAAAAAAAAATAGCCAAAAAGAGGAAGAAGTTACAATACTAATGGGGACTAATCCAAACGAATCAGGAACGACTTTTATGGACAATGAATCGTGACTTCCACGAAAAATTAGTGGGTTTTCAATAAAAAAATGCAGAATAAGTAAAGAAAGCGAAACGATTCGCGAAGGAATTCAATCCAGCGGTCATCAAAGTGTAGGCCGGGTTGTCGGTCGAATGCTGACGGTTATTGGCCGAAATAAGAAAGGAGAAAAACCTTTGCAGGTGTAAAGAGAAGTAGGATATCTTGAGCGCTTCCCACGTCGGCGATTTCGAGCTTTCCACTTTTGAGAGAGGTCAATGAGAGGGTAATTGATTCAGGAGCCAACTACTTTTCGGCATATTATGCACCCAACCGAGCTCTTTCCTATTCGTTCTCCGATTACGGTGGCGTCAGAAAAGAGGCACTATTCGAAACGATTCATTTCCGGCGAAGGCACTTATCGCGTAACAAATCGGAAATAAATATCGCTTTACGGGATCACTCCCTCTTCCGCACCCTCCGCTCCCGAAAAATGTGCAGCCCGATGTCAGAAGACAGACTGAACGTTTTATTTTTGGAACTCGGAAGAAGGGAAGCAGCAGGAATTCGCTGTCGTTACGCAGTGAACGGCGGTCGTTCGGGGACTGAGTCATGTGTTTCGCCGTGAAGGAGTTCATTTGCGTTCACATTTTTCGGTAATTAGAACATTGTTTTGCGACCGTTTCCTCATTGGGGTCCCCCCATTGAACACATCTTCAGGATTCGGATTCATTATCATTGGTTTTGATGAGGAAATCCATTCGGTTTAAAATCAGTTCGAAAAAACAACTGTTTGGTGTCGTTTTTGAGAGTGTATTTATTTGACGACTTTGAGTAGAAATATGCTGTGGTTCTGCTGAACCTGTTTGAGTCCAGAGAGGCAGAATCAATGCTTATTTTGAAGATTGGAAAAGGATTTGTTTATTATCGATACGGTCGCGTGACTCTTTGGGTGGAATGTTTTTCGCGGAGCGCACGTGCTGTTGTACAGTTATTTTTCAGCGGAAATCTTTATAGATTGATGAAATCGATCGCATCTAATGATAGATGCACTTTTGAAGTAAATTAATCTGAGTTTCTTTAAACTTTCCTCCTTATGCCCATAGCGCTCTCAATCGCAGTATTTTTGAAGAAGCCAAGACGACGTTTTCCCAACTGGAAAACCCGTCTTTTTTGTCGGGCCCATTAAAACTCATTAAAAAACTAATTGGAATTAATGAAAAGAAAGGGCCGAGCAAATAAATGGCCCATTAAAAAAACAGTTCTCTTCAGGAGCGTATGTCCAAACGTCCACGTTTCAATTGTTCAAATGCCAAACACGTGAGATTTAAACTCCGGTGGCCCTTCTTTTTGTGTCTCTCTGTTAAATGGCCGTGGCCAGATAGTTAGCATCGGACATCGGTCTCTGTTATGTGTCGGTGTTTCACGGCACCGTGAAAAACGTTCACAAATAACGGATTGGCTTTCGGCTTCCGGTTTTAATTTGAACTTCGCTGACCCGCAGACTTAATCCCGTGCGTTTTGGATTAAGACATCAGTCCAAAGTGTGGCGTTCCACCCTTCTTTTCGTGGTCGGTTGATGTTGAATGTTCAAGTGGAAACCGGTGCTCGTCTCGAAGTGGTTTGGGTTATCTCATTCAGCCGACAAAAACCGATAAAACACTCAAAGAGTCGAACATAAAAGCGAGGGAAGGCGTTCTGACGTTTTTTTTTCGGTGGCGCTTCAGCTGATTAATCAAACAGGCATCGCCGTCGACAAATGAGCTTTGAAAGAGTTAACACAGTCAATTAGGGCAGACGGGGTAATTCTTCTGAGCCGGAGAATTAAACACACTGTCGTAGTGAGAATTGTTGCCATTTTGTTTTGGCCCGTTTGGGGGCGGAAGGAATGAGCTCGTTTCAGAGCGGAATTTACTTATTAAGTAGTGTTGTCTAGGACAACTCCCACGTGTCATGCACACCGGTTCTAATTGATTTAACATGTAATGCACGGGAGAGAGAATTCTTTCCTCGCTCGAACTCTAAATCAGCGAAATTGGGGGTAAACTGTATCGATTTTTTATATACGATTCTTTGCAGATGTCTGGGATGTAAGAATTCCGAGAGGGACTCTCCAGAAAGATGCTCGCACAGTTCGGTCACTTCGCCAAAGGTTCGCCTAAGAAAATTCAATAATCCGGCCAATTCGTATGAATTATTCTCAGATGAAATGGGATCCAATCGCACGGGCGAAATTAATTGCAACACATATTCCGAAGGTAAATTCTTTTCTTAGAAGCCTGAGGGGGAGGTGCCGGGGGGGGGGAGGGGTGGGATTGAGCCGAAAGCAGTCGGCGAATGTGTTCGTGCGATTAATTGTGGTCGCGCCTCCTCATTTTTTATGTTTGACAGAAACTGGTCAGTTCTCCAGTCATTTATCGACGACCTTAACGCTTATGGGATTTGCCATTTTTTGGAATCTAATGTTTCCGCGTAAATGTTTTTTTCTTGCAGTCGTGGAAAGTGTTTCGATAACGAAGAAAAGCACGTTTTCGAGTCAGAGAAATGGTACACCATCCAGGCAGAACCCGCAGACTCCGGAATACGTGAAGAGGACGGCAAAGCTTTTTGAAACAGTTCAGAGCGCGGAAAAGGTGAAAAACGGGGAAAGCGAAACCTTCGGTTCGAATGAATCCGAGCCGAGGAAAAACGACAACAGGGAAACCATCAGAATCTCTCTCGATTGCCTCGACGGGGAGTACAATAAAAAGCCGAGCTATGTCGGCGTGTCTTGCTCCAATAGCGGATACAGGAACGTGATAAATTACGACAGCAAATTGAGGGAGGGTTTCTGGTCTGCGAACAGTCAGCGAGAGAGTTTGGTGCTGTCGAGCAGTCGTCTCCGCGAGAGCAGTCCCCTGAGACGGGACTTCGATTTCAAGTCCCGAAATGGGTGGAGCAGAGATTCGGAAAAGGTGTCGGACGTTCGAATCGAAAAGGAGACGACGAAACCCGCGAACGGAGTCACTCCGGAGAAATTCGTGAATATATCGACTTCGACGAAAACAATCTCAACATTCCGGAATAGTAAAGACGTAAAGACAGAAGAGGTGGAAAACGCACTCAACGGCGGAGGGGAGCCCAAAGTTAATTTAAAACAAATTTTAAATAGCAAAAATAATGAACCTTATCGTAAAGGCTATACCAATTTGGGGTTCAGCCCGAAAATCCTAAAAAGTCCCGAGAAGAACTGTAATAGTTTTCTCAAAAGTATTAGTTCGTTCGAGAACAATTGCAAGAAGTCGTCGCAGACGGGGAAGAGTTCCACGTTTGAGAAGACGGAACAAAGAGTGTACGAGTCGCGTAATTCCATTCAGCAAAGGATCGAAAGATTGTACGGTCCGGGGGCCCTGGCCCAGGGATTTTACACTCAAAAGGCCCAAACGAAAACGGATATCTCGGACAAGTCGACCGATTTCCCTTCAAATGGGTTTGTATAATATCACTGATAATTTGAAAAGTTTAACAGGAAAATAAATGTGACTTTGGTATTTTCAGACAAACTGAAATTCCCTCCCAAAATAACTCACAAACTCACGTCACAACTCCGGTCAATTCAACCACAAATTCAACTAATTCTTCCAAAACGACTTCTGTGGAGGTGGCACCGACTGAAAACTATTCCAACGGTCACTCAGACCCCGAGCCTGCAGCCAAGCCTGAAAATGACGAGAGAAATGGTCACTACTTCCTGAAAGTAAGTGGAGAACGATAATGGGGGAATATAATCCATACATCGGTTACATTGAGACATTTTCGCTTTCAGTTGTTGAAAGAGGAAACGGATCGTCTGGAACAGTTTGCCAGCCTTGCCGAATCCGAATTAGAAAATGGGGAGAATCTTCCGGAGGAAATCAGCGGGAAACTGAGGGCGGCCGCCGGGAAAGCGAGACTGTTGGTCAGCCAAAAGTTGCACCAGTTCGAGGGATTGTGTCATAAGAATCTGGTACTGTTTCCGGTTTTGCTTGAATAAATACAGTGTTTGGTCACAAAATCGAATACAATTTATGTTTTTTTGAAATTCAGAACGAAAAACCGGGAGAACAGTTTCCAACGACGAGCGAGGACTTGGCCGGATTCTGGGACATGGTCATGCTCCAGGTCGTTCAGGTTCGGGGCGTTTTCGACGAACTGGAAGAACTCAAGAAAAATAATTGGAAAGTAAGTGAGCGGTACAAAACCCGAGTTTGTACCAGTGAGTGCACTTCTTGGAAAATGGAAGAAAAATTGTATTTTCAATTGTATGTAATCAATAATTGGATCGGTTTTTGTTATTCATTCGTATGATTTTAGTGTAAAAATTTCAGAGAATAAATTACCGTTTTAAAGTTTAAAATAAATGATTCATTTTTGTCGTTTTTATTGCAGGCAATACCCGCCAAGAATGAATGTGCGAGTCCACCAGTCACCAACGGACGATCTCCACAAACGAAAACAGTTCCGAAAAAGTCACCCTCGCCCAGTGTAAGCGCAGAGAAGCAAACCCCCAAATCGGACTCAGCGAAAAAGGCGAGGGAAGAAGGCAGAAGAAAACTACTTGAGGAGAGGAGAAAAAAAATGAAGGAACTGAAGGAAAATAAAATTATAAACGGCGACAACGAAGTGGAGATTTTCGCCAAATAAGAGGAGAATCTGATGATCGCAAGGTACTCATAAAACAGGGTAATCGCGCCCAGTTAATGGTTGTTGAAGGGTTAAGAGGGGACCGCAGCTGTTTGCTTTAATTGTCAGCAGCGTAAAGTATGAAGTGGATTTAAAAAGCAATGGAAATGTATGCCTCACTTTATTTATTGAACAGAAAATTAAAAACACATATTTTACACTAAATATAAAACTAAAAATGATTAAGTAAGTGCACTTAATGCAAATTTAATAAATATTGTACTTTTTTTTAAAAATATTTTTGGTACCAAAAGACGTAAAAAAATTTATTTTATTTATGCAGATTAAGTATTAATGTGAGATTCTCACGAAATTGCAGAACTCTTTTAGTTTCTTTCAGTATTTTAATAATTGTTTGTTGGCCGCTGACCTGCGGTCAAAACACATACAAAGACAAACACTTTAAATACTATTCCCGTCATCTTAACGGGAAGAGTTTGCGAAAAAATATATATTAGTAGGTACATGCTAGGGTTAGCTTGCTTGATTCCAGCCTGTCGCCAGTGTGAATTCCGTAGGATCGATTTTGAAGTTGAAAAGAATCAGTTACACATACAAAGAATGAACTCGAAAGCTCCTCAGTGAGTTGGTTGCATAGCATTATAGCATTTTAGGGAAATTTTGAATTTCTTTTCATCTGAAAAAACGGAAAATCTGCATATTGTGAGCTTTAGTTGTTCGTGTCGATTCCCCGAGCTTTAAGCATTTAAAGTCGTTTGAGATAGGAAAAGATCTGTACTTAAAGACGAATTTATACGGCTCCTTTAGCCCTTTAAAATTGTGATTTGATTTAAACCTTTTTTTAAATTTTTTTTATTGCACGATTTACAGAAAAAAATTGCTTTTGCCTTCTAATTAAAATTGTATTCTTTCAAAGATTCAAAAACGTCAGATGTTTCGCCTTTAGTTAGAAGGTATATATTTTTGCTTGGCGCATGTTTTTAAAAGAACGCTGAAGGAGTCTGAGATACTACTAACTCATAGTCGATTATTTTATTGTGAATTAATTTTATTTTAATGTATAATATAAACGGACTTTTGTAAAAAATAAAAGTGGAGTGTTTTGCCCTCTGATACAACAATTCGAAGATATTGACTCTGAATGCTTCGGTTTTATAGAAACTTTCCTTTGGTATCATTTAACTTTTTGACAGAAATATTGAAATTTACTGCAGAATTTATTTCTCGTCTTCAGAATCTTTTTTTGATAGAAATCCAACGAAACGTAGGATTCGAAATAAGTTACAGAGAAAAAAAATTACCCCCATATTTTTTTCCGCTTTTTTTTATCCCCCGCGAGGCTTTTGAACTTCAGCCAACAATTAAACCCGCCCCATTTTCTATAAATTTTTATAATTGAAATGTTTTTCACAAACTGATTTTTCCCCCAAATTAAAAACAAAATGCCGAAGGGGATCAAAAAAAAACGGTTTTTATAAATAAAACAGTACCATCTAGCGGAGCGGGTTTGAACTCCTCCGTGCAAGTTGATGATGTAACCGATAGATGGAGCTCCTCTGCCAATGTCTGCTTCTACTAATTCGAGAATTATTAAAGAAAAGAATTCTTCGAAAAGATGTCTCGAGGGAGACTTGTGTGTATTTTGTTTTAATAACCAGGTGCCGGTTCAATTAATGCTAATGAAACTGCTTCCGAGAATTTTTCTGTGAACATGGATTGCCTTGTTCCACCAATGGCTGCCTCCGGAGGAAGTGATTCTTTCAAACGCCATTTTAGAAACCAACCGAATAAACCGTTTACGGTTTCAGATAAATATTACCCCCACAACAGGTGAGATAAATTCCCAATACGAACTCTCTATAATTTCGCACAGCACCTGTAACGAACAATGCTGTTCGGTTTGAGCAAAAAACCGACAACTGATCGGTTTTTTGTATTCAATTACCCTTCCTGGAAAGGATTAAAAATAGTTATTAAACACGAATCCAAATTAAAATGAAATGGTTCCCTGAACCCGGTTCAGTTTAATGGAGACCATATGTATTGGGCGGACGAGCGGCGGTGTCTCACCCTCAGATCCACGGACTAATATCGTGGGACAAACCACATATGCCATTAATTTTTTTCAAAGGAAAACTAATTTCATTCTGCACACAAATCGAACTGCGATAAATAACAGAAAGCGGGAATCGTTTATTTTATTAAAAAATTTTTTTTCAATTTTCCAAAACCCCTTTCCTTAACTCTTTCGATAACAAATGTTTCCCGACAGTTATGAATCCTTTTTTTCTTCCCCCGACGTCGGTGGGAAACTCATTCTCATCGGCACCTCACTTTGTCAATGTTTTTTTGGATTTATGCCATATAAATTATAAAACTACAAATGAGAATCGCCTACTTTTTATTTTTACCGAATGAAAGAAAAATGGTGTTTAACCGAATGGAATTTTCAGATCGGACATTCCGAACACGTTTGCATGTTTGCTTGAACCTGTCCCACGTTTTATTCTTCGCCGTTTTGTCATATTCTCACGACTTCGGCTTCCGAGTGTTTAATTTTAATTAAACCATTTTGAGTTGCTCCATTTTAAGTTGGCTGTTTTTCATCCCTCCATTGAACATTTGAAGAACCCCCTCGAGAGGAAAGGCAGTATAATTGACATGAGGAAACTCTGCCGTTAAGTGGTTATGGTCATAAAATTGAAAAGAGCATATAAAAGTAAATAAAACAAACACATGATAATATTTTGGTTTCTCCAGAGAGAAGTAAATAAAGTTTCGTTACTGAGCCAATGACGAGGGGAATAAAATTAGGAGTATGAATAATTCATCAGCTCTTAAGCGGGGCGCAAAACAATGGAAGTCGCAAAGCACTCAGAGCTGTGACAGAAGAACAATGAATTTTGACAGCAGCAGCAACAACAGCAAAATTGTTACTCTTTCCCCTATCCTCTTTCCTCCCCTCCTCCTCTTCCGCCCTCATGAATTTCACTTTTGTCGCGAGTTCAACCAAAAAATGAATTTCCAAAAACTTAATCGATTTGTTTTTACAAAAACTTTCAATACAACAAAACCAATACAGTTTTTTTTTGGCGGCGATATTTTGGAAAACACTCTTTTCCGAGTGGGGGTTAATTATTATGTCTTTTTAGGGTCTTTCAATATTTCAATATTTTAATATTTCAATATAATATATATATTTTTTTTACTTTCAATATTTCAATATAATTCCAATAATTAGGGTCTTTCGACCTCATTGTGTTGTTTTTTTATAATAATATATATATATAATTTTTATATTTTTCGCCTTTCGGCATTAAAATAACAAACAAAACAAAAATATACAATAAATAAATTTCACAATAAATATAAATAAATATAAATATAATATAAATAAATATAATATACATAAATATATATAAATATAATAAATATAACTGATAAATATAAATAAATAAATATACAATAAATAAATTTTAAACTTCTCTCTCTCAATTTTTTAATAATATTATATATTTATATTTCCTATTTTACATATTTTACAAATTTTTAAGTCCCGCAAAGTGCCTTTCGCACTTATCTACGGTGCTTATTTATTACAAAAGGAAAATAAAAGAAAAAAATACCAAAATACAAAAATACAAAAAGAAAAAATACTCAGGATTTTTACCCTAACTACTTTTACACCTAAACTTTTCTTTTTTCACCCCTCAATTATGAATTTTCAGTGATTTAGTCCGAAAAAAGGGTTATTGTATATGAAACGAAATGAAAATAAACGAGCAAAGAGTCGTCCACCCTTCGGCTAAAAGTGTGTTTGACGTAATCGCTCACAGCAAGTGAAGGGGTACAAGAAACGTTTTTTAAAAAGTTAAAAATGAATAGAATTAATAATGAAAAGGAAAAGTTGGCAGAGGAAAGAGCGGCGGTCGCTTTTGTGAACGAAAATGAAAGATTTCACGGCTCATCGATACAATATGAGCTTCAAACACATCCGCCATATTCCTCCTCACAAAACCGTATCCTTTTCCACTAATTAACTGTGACTGTTTTAATTGTTAACCGAAGACTGACAGAGTCATTTGCTCGTTGAAATTACTTTCAAAGAACCCTGACAACATCAACCAGAGGGAAACGCTTTGGCAAATCTGTTGAAGAACGATCACAAATTAGCATACTTAATCAAAAATGGAGGATGACAATTTGATAATTAGCTGAAAATGTTGAATATTTTCACAACACCTTGGCGAGACTACAGTGAATAGGGAGGGTGGTTTCAGTTAGGGTTTCCTCTCCCCTTGGAAAACCCTCCCCTCCTTGGGCAGACTTGTGGCCGCGGTTCCCTTGAAGCGTTCCGTCTCTGGTGTCTCGTTCCTGATTTAGCTCTTGAAATATTAACGACAAAAATGAAACTGAGCGTAAAAGTGTTGGAGCGAAAAGAATTTATCGAGTGTAACACACTCGGCTGTCTCTCTACGTGTGTGATATCTTAATGCGTTTTCAAATCACTGTTGTGTTGCCACATTTGATTCTCTTCTGCGGTCTCTTTTCCGAGCGTCGCCGCCTTTAATTATAGCCGCCCTTAGATTTCGGAGATAATTGAAACGGATTTGAGGAATTTAAAAATGCTTTGGTTGTCTGCAGTCTGCCGACTCGCAAACATGTCTTATTTTTCTGCACCACATCTAATGGCGATCCAATTGAATGAATCATTATTCAGCAGCTAAAATTGTACGTCTGGCTCGTATTCGGCGTCTTGCTGACTTATTATGATACAATTGTGAGACTACAGAAGCTGTATTTCCTCCCATTCTAAAGATCTCTCAGTTTGAGTTATTTCTCATGAATCTGTTTATTCTTGCATTTTACCTTCGGGAAATAATGTATCGCAAAATTTTCCAGTTAGCTGTTAAAAAAGACACTCTGAAGAATCAAAAATTCAGCTTTTCTGCTGACAGTATACTTATTCATATTATTAAGCAAACGGCCCAAATGCCAAAAAATGGGCATTTTGAATTCTCTCATGTGAAATTTTAAATGAAAAATACTCCTTTTGAACGTTCATCCCTCAGAGAATTCTCCGTTAAAACAACCAACTCGCGGCCTCTGATGCGAAACAGTTATGAAAAGCCTAATGAATTTTAATTCGGAGCGAAAATTTCATTTAAATAAAAGCAAAAATGTATCTAATTCCCCACTCAGATCCCCCTCGGCGCCCCCCGCCCCCGCGTGCACCCACCCCCGCCTCGCGATTATTTTATTATGCGCAAATCAAAGTAAACAAAAAAAGTTTTAATGATGACAAACTACTCAAAAGTTAAACGCTCAATTACTTTGGAATTATACCGCATAGTCGGCCCATTAGCTAAACATAGGAATTTGACCCCCAGGAATCCGCTAACCGGAACCTGAACTTACATTAATGGGCCGGGGTGAGATTCCTCCAATCGCGAACAGCCATTAAGGCGGGAAGTACATTTAATCATTTGGGAGAACTCTTAGTTGAGTGGATCGTCCGTGGTTGGCTTAGGAGGGGCAAGGACTATTCACGGTAATGCACTCGTGTTCTGCGGTTGCATTTCATAACCGCTTTTGTCACAATCTAATTCATTATTTGGGTGTTTTCTTTTAATTTTTATCGGGCAAATTTGATTGTTTATAGAATATCTGATTGATATTAAATAAATTATCTGATACTATATTAGATAAAATTTAATCCCTGCGAATCCAAAAATGGATATTTTATTTTATTCATATTTTTATTATTTTACTGATTTATATTTATTATACTCCAATTTAATTTTAAAGAATTGAGGCAAAACCACAAATTTTACTTCAATTAAGGACTTACTAAAGTCGTCTGCTGAATAAAAAAATTTGGCACGTTTTGATTTAAATCCTCAAAATATACTTTCATACTCCAAAAAGTCTTACTCTTATTTTTTCTAAAGAACTATAATATTAATTAATTAAAAAAATACCCGAAAAGAATTTTATAAATTTTTTTAGCCCTTAAGAACATAATTTAGATTTTTTTTTAAATTTATTTTTTTAAAAATCAAAGCAGAAATACCAAAATATGACAGTTAAAAATTTAAAAATACATCTGAATTAGGTTGAAATCTTATAAAATTTTATATATTGGATTAATTTCTTCTGCTTCTCTTTCAAGCGGTCTTATTCCAGCTGCCTTTCCCCTCCCCCCGAAAAAAAAATCAAGAAAAACGTTAAAATTTGATTCAACTAATTATTAACTTAAATAGTACTACGATTATTAATTACGTAGGTCTAATTAATATTATAAAGATTTCTCAATAATAAAGATTCTATGTATTGGGTTTACTCCCAAAAAATTTGCTGAAAAAAAGACCCAACAATTTATAACCAACAGCAAAATCAAAAGTTATCTGCTTTTATTTTATTTCGCTGTTGTCCTCACCCACTGTGTTTTAATTTAATTTGGATAAACATTGTTCTAACGAAAACCCTAATGGCCGACACTTGAGAACCGTACAAAAATTGAGTATGTGTGTGTGTAGTTTAGCACATCCCAGTCTTTTAAAGATTCTTATAAAAAATCCGCAGCGTAAGTAGAAGTTTTGTAGATGGAAATACCATTGGTGTTTCGTTCATTTTAAAATTTCGTTTAGAGAACCGCCCCTTTCGGCAATTATCTCGCATCATCACTTATTACATAGTAATTTACAAAGACTATTAGTGAGATTTCGGTAAAGTTGTGGACAGATGTGAGTCTATTCCTTCTGTTAAAAATGATTGTGTTTTAATGAAACAATGGAAGAGGCAAAGACAAGGGAAGAATCCCTGGACTTGACGGTGTCTTCGGCTCACGTGAAAACTAAAAAAAACCCAAAACCGTTTTCGATAGAGTCGTTGATATCCCCTCAGAGGAAATGGGAGTGCGACCACAAATCTCTCTTGGAAAAGGAATCCGAAGTGAAAACTTTAACTTGGACGGGAAGTGAAGTGCCTGGTGATAGAACATGCAGCGATATAGGATATCCAGGAGATTCCCCCCGACGGAGCGATCAGGGAAAATCCTCGAGCAAAGGCTTTTCCACGGAGGGCAACTCTAAGACTGATTCATTTCCAAAAGAAAAACTCTTTTGCAATAAAATGTTAGAGGGCATATCGGGGAGCGATTTACTGGGGTTTTTACCCGGGGGGTTGAACACCCTTCCGGGTAACAGTTTGGAACGACTGCAGGCCGGTGGATTGTGCGCAAATTACCTGGAGAAGATCCATGGGGGAAACCCTTTTGCGGACAATATTACCTATAATTGGCCGTTTATTTACAACACATGGCTGCATAATACTGGATTGTTATTAAATGCAAGTGTCGGTGGTGCAATTACGGGACCTCAGGAATTCCTCGCTGGGAGTCACGGCCCAATTGGCAGTCCTCAGAGTCCATTGGGTGAAGGTTCGGACACTTCTCTTTCTCCTGGTGGCATTCAAGACGGCTCTAGAAACTCCGGTAAGAGTAGATTTTAACTTATACTCGGTCCTTTTGCAAAAGGAAGTCAAAGGGTACAGAAAAGTTAAGTGAAGTGAGGTGTACACTTCTTCCATATTCAGGAAAGTAATATTTCTGGAGACTGTCATGAAAAAGACTTGAGGAATAGTTTTACCAGTTCTTCTGCTCATCCTCGTTCATGTTTATTACATCTGCTGAGGATTTTACAATACAATTCAGTACCATTCCAAGTCAGTTCAACGGTTCTATTAAAGTCAAACTCTTCTCCCCAAATGGACGTTCTAAAGAAAAACCCTTAATTTCTTGCTTAAATACAGTATGGGAGAGTCTGGAACCCACAGTTTGACATTTGAAGACTTTAATCCTGTCAACAGTTAATTTTTCTTCTCCCGTCAAACGCAAATGAAATTCTACAGTTATTAGTGATAGACACTTTTCAAAAGAAGTGACTTCATTAGCAAATATGTCATGTGTCAAAGAAAAGCAGCTAATTAGAGCGAAACCGAAAGAAAAATTCTGTCAAATTTTTTAAAATTAAGCTCTCCAAACTGATTGTCATCTTAATTTAAACCATCCTTAACACTTTCCCCCGGGGGTGTTCATTTCCCAAGAAGGATTGAAGTTGTTTTTCCTGAAAATGACTGTTTTAAATTTTCTACCGATGAGAGGAAAATTCATATTTAAGATGTTACCTAAAAAGCTCTTCTTGTTTTGCTGTATTAGAGCAACTGCTCTACAAAATGGCTCCACCAAACATTACGACCGGTTCTCATTTTTAATTTTATTATTACTTAAAATTCGCCAACAAATAGTTTGAATACCTCCCAGGTTTTGTCTCTGACATTAATTAAATTCTTAAACTACAGTTTTGCTTTTATAAAAAAGGTCAGACAGATTAGCAACAAACACTTCTCCAAAGAAACATTCACACGAGACGGTTTTCCGAAGGCGAATGAACTGTATTTTCTTTTTGAGATTTTTTATTCTGTGACACAGAAGGAAAGACTCCGTAAATGTTTGATGGTTTGAAGCCCTCGTGGGAGTTTTTATTGTTGGTTTGCTACACATGACACGACAAGGGTGGGCCTCTAATCGCAAAGAACCATTTCCTCGGACAAAATTACTTTCTTCTTTCTCTGTGAAATATTTCTTTTGAGAATTTCAAATAAGTCGAAATCCGCCTTTTTACGGTCTGTGTCTCGGACAGAAACGGCCCGTATGAGAGAGAGAAAAAGAGAGGAAGCAATAAATAAATGAGTGAGCAATAAATATTTGACCGGTCGTCGAAAACAATAATCCGAGCCTGGCTGGTCTTTCCTTTGGAAACAATAATTGCATCCGATTTTGATGGTATCATTCAAACCGCTTCATGAATTCTCAATGGCGATCAGACACACCGCGCCGAAGAAAAAAGTCCCGCATCACGATTAACTCTTTATAATTTAGTTAGTGTTGTCTTATTAAAAATAACGAGCCTCGGCTTCCTGCGTTCACTGTACACCCTTAAGTGTAGTGTTTTATGAGTCTCCGAACACGTCATTTCCAAGGAACGTGTCGAGAATGGACGATGTCACCACAGCTGACGCTATATCATTCCGACGTTCTTCGGCATTACATAAATACCTAATTAAGACCTGAGATGGCATTAGATAATTGATCGGTTATTTTCATTAACACATAACCACTACCTTTATATGCCATTGTATTGTCTTTTTGTATCACTGCTTTCATTCTGATTCTGCTTTCTTTCAAAATTTTTTCCCCTTTTTAAAACGACCTTCACCTTCCATATTTCCTTAAAAATTATATTATTTATTTGCTTACAGTTTGCGGAAGTCCGGAAGTGGTTTCTCAAGACGGAAGTCATTTGGATTCGCCAGAAAACGAAGAAGCAGATAGTTCGAATAATTCCGACATGGATCACTTGGAAGTAAAGTGAGTGTAATAAGTCTGTTATTAGTCTCACTGCATTCTGTTCCTACCCCTAAACAGGGGTGGCAAAAGCCCGCTTCCTTCTGTACACCTCTTAAGCATTCAAATGTATGCAAGCGATTATATAGTAATAAATCAGTGACTTATTCGAACACAAAAGCAAACAAATTAAAGCTTCATGACCCTTGGCGACCAATAAAAACCCATGGTTCGAACCCCGCTTTGCAGTGCGGTACATATGTCCATTAGTAACAACTGTTCATTAGCCGGGGTGTTTCCTCCCTCAGTCGGGGGAGCCATTTCAAGAAGTAAATCTTACCTTTGAAAGCTTCTTCGCTTTTAGGATGCACCGGGGTGTTTCCGACAAGTCCCGAATGACCAAAAAAACCAGTTTCCGCTTAATTTATCTTTCCTTTTGTCTCCCGCTCCTCCCATTGGTCTGACTTTGCTGGTTCTTACATTAGTCCCTTCGTTTCCTTTTTTTTAACAAAAGAACAGTGAAGTGAAGGCTTTTGTTCGAAATTGGAAACCGCAACTCCCCCTCTGTGAAATTGACGTATCGGAGTTTGTGGTTTATTAAAAGATTAGCTGAGCTTTTTTCTTTGGAAAGTTCGATAAGAATAATGGCGGATTCACAGTACGATTGAAAATGGAAATCTAATTTTGGCGAAGAACAGGGGGGAGTGAGAATAAGGATAAGAAGAAAATTCCATTAATGGTGAACCTTTAATCAGCAGGTCTTCAAGCAACAGCAAAACTCGCAGAAGAAGAACAGCATTTACAAGTGAGCAACTGCTCGAACTGGAAAGGGAGTTTCATGCAAAAAAATATCTAAGTCTAACCGAAAGATCTCAAATAGCCTCAGCTTTAAAACTCAGTGAAGTCCAGGTAATTAAACGTCTAATCAATGATTAATTCCGCTAAATTGAAAAAGAAACAACGATTTGGCCAATTACTTCAATTAAAGCCAACGTTTCGCTAATCACCATTTCTCCTAAAACACTCGAGTGAAAGCAGATAAAAGGGGAGAAAACGTTTTCAGGTCAAAATCTGGTTCCAAAATCGTCGTGCCAAATGGAAAAGAGTGAAGGCGGGCCTGACTTCGGCGGGGGCAGGAAGGGGCGCCGGAAGTCACGCGGGCAGCGGAACCAAAATAGTGGTCCCCATTCCCGTCCACGTGAACAGGTTTGCCGTTCGAAGTCAGCATCAGCAACTGGAGAAATGCGGCCCCGGATTCCTTTACTTGGGGGGGCTCTCTTCCGGGAGCGTCGGGAGCCCCACTTCGGGGTTCGGCATTACAAACTCGAGATAATTTATCCAAAAAGCGGTGAATTTTCAGCAATAATCTTTGTGATATTGCCACATTATTTATTACTTAATTAGCTAAGTCAAAAATAATTATATATTGTACAAAAATTTGTAATTTTTATATCATAGAGATATTAAAAATTGTGAATAAGTGATAGTGGCAGTGCAGAAAAGGCGTTCGTTACTCTTTCCTCTGACCCCAAATTAAACGGTTGGACATGATTGACATCGAGCATGGCCATAATACACACCAACTGTTGAGAACTGCGGGAATCCTCTTCATAGTGTAACTGACTCTGAGATTCGAATTAGTCATTGAATTCGCTGTTGGGAAGGAAACTGAATGAAATCACTGCGGGGTGAAAGCCAGGTGACAGTGATCCGCTTCGGTCATCGTTTTATTTACAGAAACTCGATCCCATCCCAGGGGAAAACTAAGAGAAGTCATCGTTCGTCCCACAGTCGACCCTACAAAGAAAACCCCAAAAATAGGCGTTGCCCGGACCTGATCCAGTAATTATCGATGATTAATCGGAGTGACAATTTCGAAAGGGGTGCCGATGCCCCCTTTGTTCTTCCCCTAAACATAAACGTCACAAAAACATTTCTCCTACGAAATTTCACTCCCTTATTACTTCCCCGAACAACCCCTAATGACTTTAACGTGGCCTTCGATGGACACAACACAGCTGAATTTCAAAAAAAGAGTTAATTTAAAAAAAATCAAAAGACAGCCGACTCCATTTAATTAATAATTAATTACGAAAAGGTAAACTTTTTTGATTACATAGGGCGGAAAATGAAACTCAAAATCTAAAACCTAAATTATAATTCCACAGTATTTTAACCGCAAAAAAGGACACTGCTTTGGCATAAAAGTTATACTTGTGCAAAAAATTCAGGTTCTTCGTGGGGTTCCTGATGTTGTATAAGCAAAAGAGTGCTGATAAGTTTTCGTTGGGGGGCGTGTCCCGAATGCGTTCACCTCAGATAAAACGTTTATTGTTATGAAGTTTTTTTTTTATTGGAGGGTGCAATATAGTTCATCTGAAAATTGTAATACCCGAGGCGGATTTAACAACAAAAAATTTACTTTTGAAATGGCAGAATCAAAGTTTAAAAAAAGACAGTACCGCGGACGTAATTATCAAAATAAATAAAAACCTAATTAATAGGCAATGAAATTAAAAACTATTTTTAGATAAGTAAAAGAATAATAAATCCTGAAATTTTTTTTAGAAAGTTCAAAACGTGGAAATTCAGATGAATAATCAAAGAAAGGTATTTTAAAGTGCAGATTAATTAATTAATTAATCAATTAATTCCTTCAAGGTAAAACAAATGGATGAAATCGGGGGTGATTACAACACCCAAAAAACAGTCAAATCATCCAGGGGCGAAGACACCACCCCTCTCTCGTTAAAACCGCCACGGCAGTGATTTCAAAGGAATAAAAGTCACCCTAATTTTCAATGGACTGTTTGTGCTGAGACCCAACTTGTTAAATGCGGTAGTTAAACTCTGGCAAATGCGTTTATCCGTCATTTTTTTCCCCATTGTCTCTTTACAAATTTGTTAAATGGGTGGTCTTGTCCCGCGATACCTTTTGTTATCGAAACATGTGAACGGAAAGACAAGATAAACACTTTCCACCGGGGATCGTGCTCTGCGACGTCCCCCTCTTCTCAAGAAATCATCAATTCCTGGAGATCGTTTACTGAATTTATGGGAAAATAAGGTTCGGGGTGGAAGTGGAGGGGTGACGATGACAACAAAGTAAATATCAGATGGAGTATTTATTTTACGGATATTGTAGCAGGTAAGGGATTTTGTCCAGCCGTTCTTAGATACAATTCTTGTGTCCAGAAGATATTACTGTGTTTTGCAGAACTGCTGACATTTTCCTGTTGTAATTAATTTACACTTTCATTACTCTCTGGATATTCTTCTCCAACCGGGAGAGCTTTTAAAAAAAACAAACAAGAATTATTTTTCTTCTGCTGAAAAGGTTTTCACTTTATGGTTGCTTTCAAAACCACAAGAAAGACTTGAAATAAATAAATAGCCACTTACAGGGGTTATTCGCAGGAAATGTGGTTCCAGCCTCTTCCTCGATTCCCACTGTTCGCAAGGGTTCTCACAAGTTTAACGGCAGCCATCAATAACGGATTCACTCTGATTCTTGAGCGTCAGCCATCGCTGACATAAGGCTTTGGCGTTGAGATTTTCGGGGGGGGGGGGAGCGTCCCGATTGGTCCCGGAGTTGAAAGACAATAATTACGAGCATCGAGTCTGCACTCCGGAAATTATTAATTATAAACAGCTCCCCTGAACTGTTTTTTAGGGGAAGGATCCTTCCTCACTTCCGTTACGGTTCGCTCATAATTCTTTTTTTTCAGTGTTTACAATTTTGGTTTGTATTATTATTGTATTGGTATTGTCTTCTTTTTTATATTTTAATTGCGATGATTCTGCACTGTTTTTTTTTCGTGCAGTTGTGTTTGTTCTTGTGTACCCCTCACCCTCAAGAAGTAGGACGCATAAATCTACTTTTTCCTTAGAGACTTCAACCAGGACTGATACCCCTAATATGCCTTTTGAAAATGTTAAATTGCAAAGAGCGATTTCCTGTAGTGATGCAAATTGCAGAGGCCAGAAGCGGCTGCAGGATATTTCCGGTCGTAAATCCAAATCGGCTCCCACACTTAGCTTATGACAAAAGAGCTTTCCTTAATTTGCGGGAATGAGAATTGGTGAAAGGTTCCGGAAAACTGTATTCCATGTTTTTCTTACGAAATCGAAATGTTTACGTTTTTAGCGCTGAGTTTAAAATTCAAATCATATTCATTCTTAATTCAATTTAATACTATCTTGACTCCATTTTATTTTCATCCTCCTTCCCGCCATTTCACCCTCTCCCGCTCTCTTTAAAGTTATCATTGTCATGATTTACGCTCTCAAACTTTTATATATTGATCAACGGCGTCCGACAATTGTAATCGCTTCACCACTTTTTGTTTAGTTTTGCCTCAAACGGTTTTTAATTTAATCAGGCGAAGATTAAAAAGAGTCAAAATGCGTCCGGGGGAGAGGGATTATGTTTAAGGGAGTGATGTTCAATGGGGTTTGTTTGATTCGATCGGGAAATTTAATTTGGCTCCGTAACGGTTTTCCTTCGGAGGATCTCAACTGGTTCTGTCCAGAGGGCGATGATTAATGTATGGACGTGGTTGGTCTTTAAAAAAAGGCTGAGGAGTTTGGAAAAAGCTGAAAACTAATTGAAAAATAAGAAGAAATGGAAAGATGGAACAAAAATAAGTAAAAACAAACCATAAGAGCAGTAAAAATCAAAAAATCCAATGTTTACTTATCAAATGTAATGAAGTTGATAATAATTTTGAATTTTATGACGTTATTTAAATTTTTATCGATGTCTTTATCATCATAAAATTTTTTGTCAACTTTATAACGTCGGAAGAAAAGTTAAGTGGGGATGAAAAAGGGGGTTTGAAATCACTTAAAGAACTTCCTCGGGGATCTCTAAAAGTTAAACAGATTAATATTTCTCCCTCTCTCTCTCTCTCTCTCTCTCTCTCTCTTTTTGTATCTCCTCCGTTGCTTCTTATGTGGCATATCAAATTCAGTTAACAGTCATAATAAAACCGTTGGAGTGGCAACGAGTGGCAAGCGACACTCACACTAATGCGATATCTCATGTTCGCCATTTTGTTACGGTTTTACATAATTCGCTTTCATCATTTATTTTGAAAGCTTTTGTAAATACATGATAGATTGGAACGAGTTTAATTCGTTCTGACAAACATTTCTTGAGGGAGGGGAACGATTCATTGTAACCTTTAATTTTTTTTGTGTTTCGCTGGAGCGGCTGTTATTTTTGTCGGATTTTGAGTTGGTTTTTCTTTGAGAAAAGAAGGGGGAGAAATTAAGTGACAATTCTATTCAGAATATAAGTCGTTTGCTTAAGCACGTGAGAGGCGCCAATTCGGTCCAAATTTGAGTAGAATTGTTGCTCTTTTAATATGTAAATATTTGCTTTATGATTTACTGCTTATGTATTGTGTCCAATAATTATTTGGAGGTTTTATAGGTTTTCAAAAATGTTTGTACATTCCAATTATGATGTTTCAATGAGGATAAAATTACTAGAAAAATCTGCAGATATGCCGTCAGAACTCTATACTACAGCCAATCAACTTTCACGGCCGAAAATTTCAGAATTAGCTTAACCCAGTGATGCTCAACCTTTGATAATGTGCGGGCCAAAGTTGAGTTGGTGTAATTTCGCGGGCCACAACAGATTCGAAAATTAAATATGGATTTTTAAAATTAGTTTTTGCTCTCTTCTCATTTTTCCCCTTTTCCCTTTTTCGCATTTTCTTCTCTTTTCTTTTTCTCATTTTCTCATTTTCTCTTTTATCTTTTTCTCATTTCTTCCTTTTCTCTTTCTTCTCATCTCCTTCTTTTCTCCTTTTCTCTTTCTTCTCATTTTCTTCCTTTCTCTATGTTCCTGCTCTCACGGCTATTGCCCTTACCTCTCTTTTCCGGCTTTACCCTTTTTACATTTTATGTAAGCATTCCTTTTGACTTATATCACCGAATGGATTCGAAAGTGTAAGCGTAAATTTAAAATTTTACCGAAAGGTAATAAAGAATTTCAAATTGAAAGTGTTTAAAATATTAGAATAATCCCTTATTTAAAAATTAAAATGGACTAAAATCACCAAATACGTATGTGAATATAAGAATAAAAGACCGGACCACATGCAACACCTTCACGGCCCGTAGGTTGGCCATCACTGGCTTAACCCATTGAATACCAACTCGTAGTCGAATTTTTGATACAGAAATTTCAGCAGAAAAATTTTATCCAGCGACGCCAGCTACGAGTTATCTTGAAGAGTTTTTTTTTAATTAAAATTGCAGTAAATGCCATTACAATATTGTATCATATAATGTAAATTTTATTGTATTCTTCAAAATAAAACCTCGGCACCCAGGGCAACACACTCAGTGGGTTGATTACCAAAATAGATCGATTAAATCACCCGAGAAATAACTTCTGATTCCCCAAAATGAATCCAAGTTTTCACCGAAAGAAAACACTAAAAATGAAATACTTAATACGGCTCTGAGTTCAGTAATTTCCTTTCGATTGCGGTGTTAGAATAACGCGATTAGTCCTGCTCCAATCTCGGCTCCGACACGCCCATAATTTCTAACGATCCTCTTTCTCTCATTTCTCCCCGCTTTCTCCCTTTATTTTCCTCTCAAATTCCAAATTAGAACTCCTCATGATTATGTTATTCCCTCGACTTGCAACATTTTTCACGTAAATGATCCTCCCGGAAGGGCTTCTCCATCGCCTCTCAGTCTCTTTTATTGTCCGCCCCTCCTCGAGAGGTTTTGCTGACTGCTCAGAAACCGGATCGACTGAACTCACAATTCAAAATGGTCACACATCATTACAAATTAATATTCGCGTGACAGTGTCACTTTCGAGAATGGCCGTCATTTTCCTGTGGAAAATCGATCCTTGTGATTTTCCTTTCAATGGTGGTTGAAGATGAGTTCGAGACAAACCTAAATACAGACTCCGCAGGGGGTTTTTCCAGGTATACAAAAAAAACGGTTGCTCTCAACATTTTCAAGAACAAATTTGACAGACAAATAAGACAAAGGTTATCTCCTATAATTTTATTTACGCGGAAGAAATTAAATAAAATCGATTAGAGTTGAGCTCTCCTGGACCGAAAGGGTGAAGAAAAAGTGTGATGTAATCAGGGGGCGTCTTATCACCGCCATTCATTCACTTCTTATCTGATTTCGACTTCAATAATCTATTATTTATACTTGTTATATGACAAAATGGGCGGAGGAGAAAGAAAAAAAAAATAGTTTGTCCTTTCAAGTTCACGCCTTAGAAATTCAAATATTTTTTAATTCTCTTTTAATGGATTGCTTTACAAAAGTAACTCGTCGGGTGGTTCCTGAGGAATTTTTTCTTGTAATCATTAGGTTTTTTGTTACTGTTGAAAAAAACCTGTTGACAGTCACTTCGAAGACCCGATCGCCGTCAAACGAACCCTTAAGATTGTAGTGGGATCGAATGCAAAAATGATAAATAACGCGGTTAATTACGCAGCCATTGTATGACTGTGGTTTCTCTTAAAGTGGTTGTCTGTCTCATGGGACAGCAGCCTCACACTGGAACCATCTGTCCAAGTGATGAATTGTTTCCCTTCAGTTTTAACTCTTACGACTTTTGGTTAAAAGCTG
>JAQIBA010000169.1:0-106848 GCA_028293925.1 Brueelia nebulosa | reverse complement strand
GTAAAAGAAGAAACAATAAATAATAGTCAGTTAATCAATTTTAAATTAGAAATTAATGAATTTCGCCTAAGAAAATTGTTTAGACTTCGCGCATATATCGCATTTAAGTATAAATATATTTTTGTAGGCGCAGTATTTCACCGCCTCCCTTGATAATGGATATTTAAATTTAGATGGATTTCGTAAAAAATCCATCGCGCTCTAATCTCGAACGAAAGTGGATATTTTTCTTGAGATTATTTAAGTGGAAAACGTCAGGGGACTTTTGTCATTGATTTTATCTCCCTTCCTGCACTGATTTCTGGCGAGGATTCGCGCGGGAGGAGATGTGAAGGAAATGACGCGATAACTCATTTATTTTATCTCGTCCCTAATCGAGTTTTAAATACCCCTCCATAAGGGAGGTCATTTAACTCGGTCAACCGTTTCATTATCCACTTGTTGGACTTCCCTTTCAGGTTCCTGGCCAACAGGCAGAAGAGGCAAACCCTCGCCCTCAACGCCGTCGCCACAGAGCAGAAGGCGAGCAAAGTCCTCGGCGTCGTCTTCTTCACCTTCGTCCTCTGCTGGACTCCTTTCTTCATTCTCAACATAATATTCGCGGCGTGCCCCGAGTGCCACGTGCCCAGCCACGTCGTCGACACGTGTCTATGGCTGGGATATGTCAGCTCAACCATCAATCCAATCATTTACACCATTTTCAATAAGACTTTTAGAGCCGCTTTCATCAGGCTGTTGAAATGCCAGTGTCACAGGACTTCCAGACCATCCAGGTAAGATCATCACACCCCTAAATCCCCCAACCCTTAAGCGGATATGCCGTATATATGACAATGGGTTCCCGAAGGATGGAATAGTGACAAAAGAAGAAGAGTTATTTATGTTTATATTTAGTTTAGTTTTGGCTTTGATCGACATCAGAATGTGCACAGTAAAATTATACATTTCCTCAAAATTACTACATATATACGGATAATGATTTTTATTGGTTTATTTAATAAGTAAGACGAATATATACAAGCGATTATATACTGGTAATAGAGGGAGGGTAGGAGCATTGCAAGATTAAACTTGTTTACGAGGTAGATACATAAAGATATATAAAGTGCCATTCATTTTTTTTCTACTCTTCAATGTGTATAAATTACTACTTTTATTTCAATATTTTACAAGCTGTAAAAACATAACCTAAAATAATAAAAACATAAAATATAGAAAAATTATATTATTATAATTACCAACCAGATCTTCTCCTACTTGAGCAAGAAGAAAAACCAAGGGAGACTGGTAGTACAAGGTGACCGAAAAAGAGATTCAGGACAGAAAAGTATTAAGAGATAAAATCAAAGACCACAAATTCAGAGAAACAGTAAAGAGAAAAACAGGGAAAAAGTGGACCACAAAGCCAAAAAGAATGAAGGAAAATTGGGCAAAGAAAGAGAAGGAAGAAGAAAGGCTGTTGAAATAATAGTGGTCCATAGATAGGCCGAAACGATAAAAAAATATAAAAATTATACAACGGATAATGCGTATATATACGCCAACTACTGCAAATACGAGGGTTAAGATACAATAGGAAAACCAAAATTTTGTTGACAAGTTTCCCTAAAAATTCATTCCGAATTTCCTCCCTCTTTCCCCATTCTTCAAATGGAAATCATAGATAAATGGGTTATTTGGGGGATAATACTAATTTATGGGTTTCTATTCTCCCCACTAAAGTCCCAATTTTCCGAACATAAATAATTTATTTCATTATTAAAAGTTATTTGATACTTCAGTGAAAATTATATATATTTTCCGGGGAAGGGAAGGAGATATTTCGAAAAGTATAATCTTCCGACTTTTGTGCTTTCACTCGGGTCTTCTCTTTGTCCTTTCGGTGATTTTCAAAGTGTAATAGACTTCACATCGATTTTGAAGGTTCCACACTTTCCCCCTTTTGATAGTTTTCCTCATCAATGCCTTTACTCCCTTTTTTGGGATGTCCACCATTTTGTGTCCGTCGAAATTTCGAATGAGAATAACGAAGCCCAAAGTCTGATTTAGTTTTCTCCTCAGGAGAAATTTATATACGCACAACTCGGAAATAAGTGAGGGAAAAAATTGAGAGGGTGATTATTTGGGGAGGGGAGTGAATAAAGCACGTGAAAAGCGAAAACTTTCCGGCAGCTTCCGCCTCACCACCTTGCACCCCCTTTAATATTGGAAGCTTCATATTACTAAAACCTCGGATTTTTTCCTTTAGAAAGAACGACGGAAGGAAAAAAAAAAATTAATAGAAAAAAACATGAGATTTTTGGGATTTTCATCCCCGAATGAGCACCAAAGGGCTTCAGATTCAAAGAAATCTTTCTTTCGAATCCTCATTTCCCAAGAAACGTATTTTTTGGGTTCTCCCTAATTTTAGGCCGTTTTCACTTTTCATCCAAAGAAAGAGAGGCTAAGGGAGGAAATGAATGAAGGGTTGTTCGGGGTTGAAATACTTGAGCTGAAGCCCGTTCTTCGGGGCGGACGCGAGTGTAATGCCAAGTTTAACGATAATCAAACACGAGGGAAGTGTCACCTGGAGCAGGGTGTGCAAACAAGGGAGGATTCGCCCTCCGGTGCAAGGGGATGCGAAGGAAGGGAGAGCTACAAAAGAGCACGAGAAGGGGTGGGCGTGGGAGTTTTTATGGACGGTGAAGAGAATGAGCTGAAGGTATCGATTCCAGGCTAAAAGCCTCAAGTGAAATGAATTTTTCAGCGAAGCCGACGAAGAAAATACATTCCTTTGTGAATAACCGTATTTATCTGAATGAAATGAGTTTCGTTTAGAAATTACTTCATAACTCTTTTATTTTTTTGTTGCTCTTCGGGGGTGGAAATTGGGGTTAGGTTGTATTACACTGCAGATAAATAACGAAAGGGTTTTCTCTCTCAGATTCCGATCAGTGAACGACAATCGCAATATTCTGCAACACAACAGCATTAGCGTGACAGCTACAGGAGCGTCAGCACTTCCAATTTCACTGGCTCAGCTGAGCACTCCGCTCCTCAATACTCCCTCAAGCACCAGCAGTTACCTCGTCATGAAAACGCCCACCACTCCGGGGACATTCAAAGAAGAAGAGAATGGCTGCTAACGACAGTTGGCAGGTGAGTCCAAACAACAGCAATCCTTTAGACTTTCATATCTGATTGATATTTGATTACCTGTGTTATCATTATAACTTAAGAGTCCGATTCGGGGGTTGAAAGTGATGTCGTTAGTGACACGCCGGTTTGGTTTCCTCCCTCCTCCCACAGGAAATATTCATACAAATGCACAACCATTCATCCCCGAAGTGAAATGTCACATCCTGATATTTGGAGAAATTTCTGTAATGTCCCTCGTTTATCAAAGTAATAAACTCGCAAACTTTTGCCCAGCCCAAAACCTCCCCTATTTTAACTCCCTCCATTACGTCTTGGTTTTCTACTTCTCAGAATGAGATTCTCTAATTCTCTTAATACTAAACAAGAGAAGGGAAAAGTCCTGATTTTGTCCTGAGGGAGTTCACCCCTAAATGTTTTCATTATTCATAAAATAAATAAAATAAATACAATTTAAACACATTTAATTACAACTGAGATAAAATAAATAAATAAATATTAAATATAAATAAAAATATTAGTGAAATTAAAAAATATTTGTTCAAATATTGTGCAATCTTACCCTTAAATTCAGACAGTCCCACCCCCATAACTCTATCACCCCCAAATAATTTTTCGGGTTCCTTTACAATCCGAAACGCGTTCAGACTTTCATTTTCAACCCCCTCCCCCACCCCTAACCATCTCACGTGAAAGCCTGGAAGAATTACCCCGAGTGATCAAAAGGGTCTTCCGCTTTCTTCATCTTTTTCTCGAGGATCCTCCACCCTTGCACCCCAGTCCCACATCCGCCCCTGTTTTTGGCATTTTAAAAGAAAACTCCACTCGAGAAAAACCTCTGAAATTCTGAAATTTCACCATAATTGGTGCTTTTTGAGTAATAAGGAGCTCCATTAAGGGAAATTCGTGTTGTTTGACCATAACGAGCTCCGAACGAGGAGAACCCATACACGGGTTAATAACCCTTTTCCGTTTTCTTTTCAGAGGAGATCAGAAGACGAATGGAAACCACAAATCGATTTTAAATAAATGTTTAAACAAACGAAAGCATTTTATTTTTTCTTATTCTTTTTCTTCCCAAACGAAAGGAATTCAAATAAAAGTAATTTCTTCAGGTTATCAACAATTTTATTTGCTGACTCCCCCGCTTTCCCCTCCCTTTTCCACCCTTCGCTTCACTTCCGAAAGAGGATATTGAATTGCTCCCCGCAATATGAATTAGAGGAAAAGGAAAGGATCGGAAGAAAGAGTTTCCGGTGGGAAAGAAATCCTTCCAGGTCACAAACGGACAAAATTTTGAAACGGAAACAAAACATACAAAGAGAGTATCATTAAATGAAATTCCATCACTTTAAGGACGAGAATACCAATATTATTTATGTGTAACAGCGAAACACCAAAATGTGGAGAATGTCGACACTCACCGGTGATTGTCAACATTCACATGGTGTATTCCCGAAATATTTGCTACAGTTGACATTCACCGGTGAAAGTCGACATTCTTAAATTTCGGTCATTCACGGTGACAAAATTTTCAATATTACAGTAAAAATTTTGTATACAGTATTACAGTATTGATTTACAGTATTATTATTTATTACAGTATTGTATTACAGATTTATTACAGTATTTATTACAGTACTGTATTATAGATTTTTATTTATTACAGTATTTATTACAGATATTTATTACAGTATTGTATTTATAGATTTTTATTTATTACAGATTTATTACAGTATTTATTATAGATATTTATTACAGTATTGCATTACAGATTTTTATTTATTACAGATTTATTACAGTATTGTATTACAGTATAAATTTACAGTATAAATTCTTTCAAGAAGTGAACTTAAAAACACAATTCCCAAATACCTAATTTTTAAATTAATGAATAACAAAACCTTCAAAAATTAATGAATAATAAAAGACTTCCTTTATTTAAATAAAAACTTTACAAGCGAAGCTTCACAAATAAATGCAAAAAATCACGATTTGAAAAGAGACGAAATTTGCGCAAAAAAGCACAAAAGAATTGGTAACTGTTGTTTTATGATAGTGGAACGTGTAACCGGAAATGCCCAACAAGGGATCCTCTCTTGCTACGGCTTGGAGACGCGTCCCGCGAAGAGCAGCGGTCCGTCTGCGTGTCGCAAAAAGAACAGGAACGGACCTTTGACGTGAACTTCCATTGGCGGCACTGGCATCATTCGCATGACGAATCTGACGGCTGTAACAACAGACGGGGAGGGATTAGCGGGGGTTGTTCGGGGGGCAACCCTCTGGGGCCGAGGAGCAAGCGGTGGATTCAAAGCATGCACTCAAGCCCGGAAATGAAGTATTCCCGCCAAACCAAGGCCCGATCCGTCCATCACCTGAGAACAAACCGGAAGTGTGCTCCTACCTTAAGGAAAACTGGATACCCGGCCAAAGAACAATGGTGCGTCCGAGGGTAAATGATAGATGTAGAAGATAAATGGTCTATTGACGACCAATTCTTCTGGTGGCATGGGTAAACTGAATGTGACTATACCAATCCCTACAATTAAGATTAACGATTTGCGTTAGGTCTGACAAAGACCGGCGGAATTTTTCTGAAACTGTTTCAAGCATCCAACACCGAAGTGATTATCACACATAAAAAGCACCTAAACGCGGTCAAACAATGAAGGACGGGGCAATACGAGTTTCTTCATTACAAAAATAACGGAAATGAATTCACTAATCACCCCACAGAGGGCGTTAGGCACTCAAATTTTCGTGGCATTAAAAATTTTTCCGTTTATTTTCTCTATGCCCATTTTAATTACTCCTAAACTAAGGTCTTAATTGGTTTTGAGTCATTTCTGTGATTACAAATTGAAAAGTACGAAGCAGTTTTTACTAAGTTCACAATATTCTTCACGAAATTTAAAAATTTTAAGCGTATTTATAAGAGAGCAATGACCGCTCGTGAAGTCAACTGAATATCTTCTGCTATCGAAATGGTTTCAAATCAGATTGTTTTCAGCTCCCCGAAAATGAATAAATAATAAAATTTGAATTTTTACAATTTTTTTTTAATTCCCGGCTTCAGGCGCGTTCGCAAAAAGTACATTTTCTTCCTTTTTTAGAATTCAAATGGCAGTTGAGGTAAAACAGACTACTTAATTCGGCTTTAGTCCGATAGGAAGCGCTGTTTGACAGCCGACTCAAAGTCGTCCATTATTTCAATTTACGAATAAAAAAATTTTATGTATCTCACAATTAAATTGCCTCACCTCTTAAACGAAAATCGTTGCTTTATACATGGGACAATATTCACAAGAAAACACTCTTCCCTTCTGTCCGTTATTGAAAACTTTCATGAAAAACGAGGATTTCATAAAGTAAAAAATTCTATCATTTAAACCCCCTTTTAAATGAATAGGATTCGCTGTTGTGTGTAAAAATCATTGCGCTAAACCAGAATTTCTCCTAATTTTTAGGCGGTTTTCAACGTTTGGGAACATTCTTGGTTGTGCGGGTTTACACTGCAAAGGATACATGCAACCATGCAAGGGATAAGCGCAAGCCATTATTAAAATCCTTCAAAGCCCCACTGTCTTCCCAGAGAAAGTGACTGACCTTGGTCAATTTAGAACCCGGAAAATCTACCAGCGAACAAGGGTATCCCGGTGTCGATGTGGTGAAGGAAGAAAATGAAAGGGCGGTCAACGTTTAATTCTAATGTAGGGGTCAAATCTATAGAGGCAGCCGCCATGACAAATCCTGCAACAAAGTTTTTCATCAATTTCCCGAACAACCGGGCTATTCCTCCAGGGGTGAGGGTCGATCTGTGCACAACTTCTGCAAATCCAAAAGGGGTAGAAGTCTGCTGCAGAAACAGCGGGGCCCTATCGGGATTCTGCTGTGGTCACACAAAAGGAATCTTCTTTTCCAAACGCAAACGCTTAAAGTGGACTCTTCCGAACGGGGTTTCACTGCAGCCGGAGAAGACTACAGAAACCCCGTCCTTGACTACAATCAGCCATCAACAAGCAAAGATCGACTACTTCGATTGTTTCAGGCGGACTACAGTATTGCATGTGAATCTGTAAAAGTTAAATAATTGCCTTCAAACGTCGACAGCCGTTTTAATATTTCTTTTTTAACACATTGAACTAATTTGCTAAACATTTGGTAGTCATTTTGTATTTTTCCTAAAGAATGACTCTGTCAAAAAGGGACGGCTGTTGGCGGTTGATTTTAATTTCGGATATCATTTCTATTTTAATTAAGCAGTTCAATCCCGAATAATAAGAGCTTCCATATTTTTCTGTTTGTCCGCAAACTGGTTTCACATGTCAGATTTGAGCCCAAACAAAATATCATAAAATTTTTAGTATAAAATTCGATATTTTATTATGAGTATAATCTTAAAAAAAAAGTACAATCAAAAATTAGAAACATTTGTTTTTTTTTAATAATCAAAAAGCGCCAAAAGACTTAATGTGCTAAAGAGAAGCTGATATTGTGTTGGTGTTCGATAGGTCATTTGAGTGCGACCCCTACCCAACTTAGTCAACGATTGCCATTTCAAGCGGCAACAAAAGCGTACACACAAAAAAAACCTCAACCAATTCAGACAAAGGGTCGAAATACAGTCAATTCCACCGGGAAGGAATATCCGAATCGATGTTATAAACGCAAAAGTCTTCTCCTCTCAATCAAATCCCTCAAATATTTAATTGTGGTTTCGCACCGGAGGAAACGACAACACTTTCCTGGTCAACCGCGTCTCCCTCCCGGGTTTATTGACTGTATTAAGTCCGCGGTTCGACTGTCTCCTTCGGGGTTCCTCCCCGAAAGGTTAACCATTGCGAACGCGCCTCCGCCGAGAGCGCTTAAACAATAACTGTTAGGATTCGATCAAAAGCCGGAGCATCGGTCCGGAGTTTTTATTCCGAAGATTCGCCAGTGTGAAGATCGCTTTTCGGCAGTGGATGTTTTTGTCATATCGACGTGGACGGGGTCTCGTAGAAATCCCGCGAAAAGCATAATTCGGTTTTTACTGATGAAAAGCACAAACGGACGATCAACAAAGAGATCGAGCGGTTCGTAACATTCCAGCGACCGCTTCATACGGTTCCGGCAAGCTGTACAAAATTTGACAACCATTCAAGCACACAGTCAACAACAAAAAAACGGGACCAAACTCAAAAAAGAATAAAAACAATTTGGCTCCCTCCCACCCCGGCGTCGAACGCCAGAGGATGCCCCGACGCCCTCTGGCGATTCCACTGCTATTATTTCTCTCCTGCCCCGACATTAAATCGAACTTACCCGTGGCAGCAGCCGCCTCTGATCCTTCTTCGTTCACTTCAATGAAAGCTTTCTGTACCACCTGACTCACGAACAAATCGTTATTGTCGCTGATTCCGCGGAAATCCGCCGATCCACTCTCGAACATGTCTTTGATTCCCATCTGAAAATACACACAGCACGCACCATTTTAGATTTCCGATGAGAAAGTAATTGTCCCCTCTCCCCTCCCCCCACCGACTTACCTTTACGAGAGGGTCTTTCAGGTCCATTTTCTGTTCTAGTTTAAATTTAGGCATTGTTAAGTGCACTTCTTTTGTGTAGGCATCCTGGGTGAGAGTTCTCAGGTCGATTTTGTTGATGTTGTTTTCCAGGTGTTTGATACCTTCGATCTCCTTCGGCACTACCAGGATCATGCTGAACCCTCCCTAAAATTAACAGAATAATATTTTACTTTTATTCATTTAAAAAAAATAATATGATTTGTATAAAAATATTTAAATTTAATTGTTTAGATTATCTTTTACAGAAAAACTTTGTATTACGAAAAATACACTTTTCATTCTATGCATTTTCTTTAAATTTTAATTAATCCAAATTATTTGAGAAACTTAATAATACTTTATGAAAATTGTGCATTTGTTTTTTAAATAGAAATAAATATCACAAATTCTAAGAAATTTTAAAAAATAAAGTTCATAATGAATATTTATCCCAAAATTCTTTTGAATCGATTACTCATTTTCCAATGAAATACTGTCATTTCATAATTTAAACATTTCTCTGAGTATTTTGCATCACTTTGTAGGACACAATATTCATTGCCTTTGGCCCAGGTACAGTACCTCGTAAGGAAGTTCCACGATGTCGGCTTTCAGGGCTTCATTCTCGGTGGCCGAGAACTTCTTCGTAATTGTCATGTAGTCCACCTGAACCTTATCCTTGTTGTTGAGGTGGAAATCGCCTTTGAAGGTATCGTTGGGATCGAACTTGTTCATCCAAGCTCCTTTGAAGTAAATCGCGTTGACCAAGACCATCTTCGTCAGAGAATTGAAGGCATCTGTCAATGGAAAACCGACATTAGAATATTCCGTCCGTCCTTTTGGGGATGAGAGATTGGGGAGTAACCCACCGGGGGAGAAAAGCTCCTTTATTTTCCCCTTCGTTTGGTTGTTGACGAACCCATTGATTTCGGCGGCGGATTCAACGTTCTTTCCAAAATCAACCTTCTTCGCCTCGGCCTCGAATACGCCTATTATATTCTTGGAGAAGGAATCCTTCAGCTGATAGTTATGGTGGACGAACATCCCGTTGGCGATGTTGAGTGTGACGTCTTTGGTGGACCTCAAAGAGGTGGTCGTTGCCTGGACAGCTTTGTAGAGGGATTCTTTGTTTTCTGAAAAGCTTAGGGTCTTCTGCAATTCCTTTGCGGTGTTGCCGGCGGCTCCTGCATAGGTCATGGCGAGGGCGACTTCCAAACTGTAGGGTGAGAAGAAGACATTTCCTGGAAGAGAAATTCCCCGGTTATGAGAGGAATCCACAGCGATTAATGGGTCTTTTCCAAGACGGATGTTTGCGTTTCAAATCATCCAAAATATCAGCAAATATAACATTTACTCAGGCGCATTTTTGCGATCGGGAGACTCAAGGACGGTTTTTATTTCCCTTTGAAGTGATTCGAGCATTTTCGAGGTCGAAAACATTTTTTTTTATGGAGCCCAAAACCCATTTGGAAACGAAGGACGTCGCGAGGCCATTTAGTCGCCGACCTAATTCTTTCCTACTCAATGCGACTGACTGTCCCGAAAGCGTCGAGAAGTCGCCTTCGCACTCTTCGAGAGCTTTCGTGGAAATAATCCACATTCTGCGTCGTTTAGCTTCGAGTGCGAAAACTCGTGATTCACACGGGAGAAACGTTTATTCCTACGAATCGAAACTCTTCAATGCAAACGCTGATACCTCTTATCGTGGCCGAAGCTATAAAGTGTTTTTTTTTATTAACGCGATAACTTATCGGCGACTAAAACTCTCATATTTTTAATCAAATCAACGATTTCCCCTATACAGGTTACAGACAAACGAGAGGATGATATGCTACTATTTTCAGGAATTCTCAGCGTTTTGTATATTTCCCGGGGGATGTTCACGTGGACAATAATCCGGCGAGGTCACCCTTTCAAGAGTTCATCCGGGCTGCGCCTTGGAAAAAACCAACTCCCCAAAGATTATCAACATTTCAGTATCGATCCGCACACCCATATTTGTTCTCCCGAAAGGCGACGACATGTTAGCTGACATAATCATTCGTCATTATTTGCCCACGTGGGCTCATTTGTGTATTGAAGGGATAAATTTACTTCCAAGCCTTTTCCGAAAGGAAAAAACCCAATGTTCTCGCGGCGGTGCGTTGGTCCCTGGGGGGTAAGCGCGGGGGTAAAGCTACACTTACCGGTCGGCGAACTTCTCCTCCTGGAACCCAGCGACGGTGGGAAGGAAAGGAGGAGAGGGGAGAACAGGTAAATTACCCCACCGTCGTCGATCTTGCGGGGTGTCGTCCGATGCGGTCCGGCGGGTGCGCTTACTCCCATACACTTAGAAATCGCGTTTACTTTTCTGATAAATTCGCAAGCCAACAGCACGTTAGATTCGCAAGCCAAAGCACGTTCGCACACTTGAAGTTATAAACCCAGTCATGTACCTGCCCGGCTCACACTCCCCGAGCACGGCAGGCCGATAGCCCTCCCCACTCCCGCCCGCGCGCCTGAACTCCCAGACGCGCCGGCGCCAAGCGAGAGTTGGGGAAGGCTATCACGCGATCGGACGGCGCGACCATTTCCCCCGGCCTTGAATTCTTCAACAAGGGGAAACACAAACACGAAAATAAACGAAAAGAAAAGGAAAAATAAACATAAATAAGAAAGCGCGAGCGCGTACCTAACTATTGACGTGGAAGAGGAAACAGCTTTACGACGGGACGCCGGAGTGACGCTTTTCCCACTCGAACCCGCGCGACTCGAATGTTGCCATCCGCCCCGGGGAACACTTCTTCGATTATCCCGAGGGGCCACCGAAGGGGGGGTGAGTTCTCTTCACCGACCACGACGACCTCACCGACCTGAATGGGATCAGTGGAGCGTGTCCATTTCTTGCGGGGTTGGAGGGACGTAAGATACTCCCTGTGCCACCTGTCCCAAAAACTATGAAGCATCTTATCCAACAATCTTTTCCGAGTATTGAGGGGTGTGGAGGCGTCCGCAGAGGTCAGCAAGGGAAAAGCGGGTAGAGGGCTGAGATTCAGAAAATGTGCCGGGGTGAGGGCCTCCGGACTGGGATCTGTGGAAAGAGGACACAAAGGGCGAGAATTCAGGACCGCTTCGATCTCTGTTAGGAGCGTTTGGAACTCATCCCACGAAAGAATCTGGTTCCCGGCGACACGATATAAGTGCTTCTTTACTGACTTCACTCCAGTCTCCCAAATGCCACCGAAATGGGGCGCGCCGGGGGGGTTGAACCGCCACTCGATCCGCTGGGTGTTGCAGACCTCCCCTACGGCCTTCTTGAACTCCGGGCTCTCCGTCAACTGTTCGTGTTCGTCCAGCTGGGCTTTGGCGCCTACAAAATTTGTTCCACAATCCGAGTATAACGTGGAGATGGGCCCGCGACGGGCGAAGAAGCGTAGGAAGCACCTCACGAAGGCTTCTGTGCTCAGATCCGAGGCGAGTTCCAAATGTAGAGCTCGAGTGGCGAAGCACACAAATAAACAGATGTACGCCTTTTGGGAGCGTACGCCCCGATATCTCCCCATGGTGACTTTAAACGGTCCGGCGTAATCGACCCCGGTGGTGACGAAAGCGCGGGTGGCAGTTACTCGTTCCGTCGGAAGTGGCGCCATGAGGGGGGGAGAATTACGGGGTTGGCATCTAAAGCACCGGTTGCAGAGGTGAATACGGCGACGGATGACGCTTCGAGCGGCGAGAATCCAATACTTCCGCCGCAGTAGACTTCCCAGCAACTCGGCCCCGGCGTGGAGATAGCGGTGGTGGGCAGAATCCACTAAGATGTCCACCAAATGGCATTTGCTGGGCAGCAAAACGGGGTGTTTTTGCCCGAACGGCAATGCAGAATGTTGCAACCGTCCGCCGACCCGAAGAATGCCGTGATCGAGGAACGGCTGCAGGCGTTGTATCGCTTTGGGGAGCGTCTTCCCCTGCTCCAGGAGTCGAAGCTCCTCGGCGAAGTATTCTTGCTGGGTCACCTGAAGAATGCGAAGTTCAGCGACCTCCAGGTCAGATGCGAGGACTCTCTCTCGGCGAGGCAAGATGCGGCTAAAACGTAAAAGATAGACAAAAATACGGCATAATTTGGAGAACGAAGACGTCCGATCAATCAGGGCATTAAGCGGCGGGCGTACGGGATCGGTGGCGACAGCGACAACCGGTAGTTTCATTTCTAAGGGTGGACCGGCCCCTACAATTTTCTTGATAGGCCACCGGTCTGGCTCCTCCGTCATCCACGCTGGGCCGCCCAACCAGGTGGGGTGACTGACCAGACCTTTGGGGGTCAGCCCGCGCGAAATGCAATCGGCTACGTTCTCCACTCCAGGAACGTGAAACCAACGCTCCGGGGGGACGAGGCTCTGGATCTCTGCCACTCGGTTGGCCACGAACGTCTTCCAGGTGGTGGGAGGTTTGGAGATCCAGTGAAGGACGTCCTCGGAGTCGGAGAGAGCAAATGACCGCTCCGCAGAAATGGCCGGGAACGCACGGAATACCTTCCCAAACAGCTTCGCTAGCAGCAGCGCGGCGCAGAGCTCCATCCGAGGGATGGTGATCGGCTGAGTAGGGGCGACCCGGGACTTTCCGATGAGCAGCGTAGCTTGCATCCTCTCCGTCCCCTGGCGGCAGACGCTGTAGATGACCGCCCCGAACCCCACCTCGGAGGCGTCGGCGAATCCCACGAGGAGGGCTGCGGGGTGCTGCGTCGCTCCGGGATGTCGCGGAATCCGGATGTGGGCCAACTCAGGTAACTCCAACCCGATCTGCGCCCACTTCCGGCCAATGGAATCGGGGGGTGTATCATCCCACCCACATTTTGCGAGCCAGAGTTGTTGAATGAGATGCTTGCACAGAAGGGTGACGGGGGCGAGGAACCCCAACGGGTCCCAAATTCGCGCCAGCGTTGACAAGATTTGCCGCTTCGTCCCTGGATTCCCGGACCGCTGATGGGCGAAGAAAAAGGTATCTTCGGTTGGGTCCCAGTTAAGCCCCAGCACCTTGGTTCCTGGTTGCAGGAGTGTCCCCTTGTCCAAGGGGATGTGGTTGCTGTTCCAGTCGGACTGGGGGATGCGCTCCAGGCACGCCGGGGAGTTGGTGGACCATTTGGTCAGGGTGAAACCCCCGGCCTTGAACAAATCCCGAAGTTGAGGAATGGCCTCCGCCACTTCCTCCTCGGGAATGCTCGTGACCACATCGTCGACATACATGTCCCTTGTTGCAATGCGAGCTGCGATTGGAAGACGACTTCGCTCGTCCTCCGCGAGTTGTTTTACTGTCCGCAGTGCGAGGAACGGGGCGCAGTTAAGGCCAAAGGGCACGCGATTCAGCTGGAAGACGCTAATCGGATCCTCCAGACGATCCCTCCACAGAAATTGTTGATACCGGCGGTGCGTCGACACGACTTCGATGTTCCTATACATTTGCTTCAGGTCGGCAACAATCGCTGTGGAGTTGACGCGGAAGCGGAGGAGCACGTCCTGCAGATCTGTCTGGAGTTTTGGTCCTGTCAGCAACGTGTCGTTTAGCGATTTACCATTTGTTGTCCTACAGGAGGCGTCGAACACGATTCGCACCGGGGTAGTACTACTGACTTTGCAGACCGCGAAATGAGGCAGGAAATAACCCCCGCGACAATCCGCAGACGGCGCAGGGGAGGCGTGACCTTGAGTCAAGTAGTCCCTGATGCCTTCTCGATATTTCTCCCGCATGTCGGGGGACTTCTGGAGATGCTTTTCGAGGTTCAAAAGGCGACTCTTGGCGATAGCGAAGGACTCTCCTAGAGGCGGAGGGAATTCAGAAAATGGGAGCTCCACCACGTACCGTCCCTCTTCGTTGCGAGTGGTGGTTGCTCGGAACTTCTTCTCACACTCCTCCAGGAGGGCGGGGGAATCAGCCGGCGGCTCTACGTTCTCTAATTCCCAGAACTGTCGCAGCAGGCTCTCCAGTCTGGGCTCCTGAAAAGTGCAAAGCGTGCGTTCCTCGGTCGGAGGGGTGTAAACAGATCCAGCTGCTGCGGCCGACCCCATGACCAAGTACCCAAGATCGGTAGCGATGGCCGCGAGACCGCTGGCGGATTTGACAGGAGGCGAGGCGTTGACCACCTGCGCGAAGATTGCAGCCCCTAGCACTCCCTCAATTTCCCCGGGCTGATCAAAGGCTGGATCCGCGAGGGCCAATCCGGCGAACGTCTCCACGTCGGATGCGCCTAAAGAAATAAACGGGAGCGGCGAGGTAATACGTTGTAACACCAAGGCGTCCACTTCCAGGGTAGCTGCGGGGTGTAAGCGTGATTGGATTACGAAATTCACGCCACCCCGCACGCGTTCCGAAATACCCCCGATTCCTCCGAGTGATGGAGGACCTTTACTCAGGTTTAACCCTAATTTCCGAACACATTTGAGGGTTACCAGATGCGCCTGACTTCCAGAATCGACGAGGAAACGAACCCAGAACTCTCCTTTCGGAGCTACGACCCTGACGACGGCCGTTGGTAACACGACGACAGGGCGGCGAAATTTGGGCGGCGGCTGGAAGGCGACTAGGCTCTGGGCCTCTGATTGAGTTCGCAGCGGCGGAGCGGGCGTTTCGGAGGGCGGTTCACAGGGCGGTTTTTCTCCAGTGGAGCTGCGGTGCAGCATCGAGTGATGACGTTTCTGGCATATGCGGCATGCCCGTGAGGAATTACACGCCGGCAATTTGTGAACGTCGCTCAGACAATTGAAACATAACTGGTTCTTCTCGGCTAATTTCCACCTGGCGGCCGTGGAGGCTTTGCTAAAAAGAGGGCAAGAATAGATGAGGTGAGGACCGCGGCAAATGGGGCAGGGGCGTGAGTCCGTTGTGGACATCGGCGACGAATCACCCTCCTTGGTGACAAGGACATAGGGCGATTTTGTCGCAGTTTTGGAGGACGCGACTCCAAGGCTGCCCGTAACTGTCTTGCGGCCCGAGTTCATACCCCTCAGCTGTGACAACACGGCGGCTTGGCGTTGTACGAATTGCAGCACCTCCTGGAGCGTCGGGATGTTCGAATGCTCCGACATCTCGAATGCTTTCCGGGTCACCGGGTCGAGCTTCGACAGCGCCAAAGAAGCTACAATAAAATCGGAAAGGTCGGGTAACGCTAATTGTCTTAAGGCCTTTACCGATGACCGGAAGTTCTCGGCGAGGTGGTGGAGGCCGTCAGAAGATTCTCCAGACAGCGGGCGGAAATCCAACATCTTCTGGAGGTAGGTGTCGGCGAGTAAGCGAGGATTCTGGAACCTCTTCACAAGATTGTCCCAAATTATGGGGTAAGTGGCGGCGGTGGGAGTTATCCCGGCACATGCTTCCAGCGCGCGTCCTTTCAACGATCCCATCAGGTAATACACCTTCGCAATATCATCGAGTTTCTTGTTCCTATGAATTAAACTGGAAAAGGTATCATAGAATAACGGCCAGGTAGCTGGATCGCCGGAAAATATCGGGAGTTCAATTTTGGGGAGCTGGGCTAGGGGTACGGACTCCTCCTCGGATTTAACTGGGGGGGCTTCCTTTACCAAGTCTCCCAACTCCTCCGCGGCCCGATGAATAAAACAGCACATGTCCTCCAGCGCCTCTAAGGGCTGAAAATCGACAGGGGAATTGGGGTCAAGGTCAAGTTTCGCGTCATTAAGCCTTTCAATAATATCTGCGAATTCGGTAGCAGTTGCCTCAACTTTGGGATACAGCGCCTGAAATTGCTTACGTTTCTTAGGATCATCGAGTTTGTCCAACAGATCGTACACCTGCTGGACACGGCGGAAGCGACTGTCCCGGCGACCCGTGAGCAAAGCTATCTGCTTCTCCAATTCTCTCCTCTCGATAGCAGAAAGGGATTCCATAATTACCGCGAACAAAAAACAAAAACGAATAAATAAAATAAATACGAGAACGCGCACGTACTCGGCGAGTGCGAACGGACAAGCTTAGACGATCACCACGTGGCGAGCAATTCGCTAATTTTCCTCCGAAAATTACAATTAAAATCGCCCCAGGTCGCGAAGAAATGCGGCTCGAAGGACCAATGTTCTCGCGGCGGTGCGTTGGTCCCTGGGGGGTAAGCGCGGGGGTAAAGCTACACTTACCGGTCGGCGAACTTCTCCTCCTGGAACCCAGCGACGGTGGGAAGGAAAGGAGGAGAGGGGAGAACAGGTAAATTACCCCACCGTCGTCGATCTTGCGGGGTGTCGTCCGATGCGGTCCGGCGGGTGCGCTTACTCCCATACACTTAGAAATCGCGTTTACTTTTCTGATAAATTCGCAAGCCAACAGCACGTTAGATTCGCAAGCCAAAGCACGTTCGCACACTTGAAGTTATAAACCCAGTCATGTACCTGCCCGGCTCACACTCCCCGAGCACGGCAGGCCGATAGCCCTCCCCACTCCCGCCCGCGCGCCTGAACTCCCAGACGCGCCGGCGCCAAGCGAGAGTTGGGGAAGGCTATCACGCGATCGGACGGCGCGACCACCCAAAGTGTGCATTTTTTTTCAGCTCTCGAACTTAAGCACTACCACGAATTAAAGTAAAAGTGAAGTTGGGGAAAATATTACTCAACGAGGAAAAGCCGGCGCATTCTTTTGGTTAACTGCAGAGTATTAACGAAAGTAAAAAAATAAACAGACGCAAATTCAATGCCGTTACTAAAAAAAAAATTAATTGCCGTTGAAAAAACCTCCAAACATTTCTGAATACCAACTGGTAAAAATAACACTGGCTGTATTTATACCTCCAACTTAGTTTCATTCCAAATTAGTTTGTTTTTATATATTCTGAAAATGACTTTGTAAAAGATACACCAAAACAGGATTATACCATCGAATTTGAAATCTGTGCAAGTTTTTCAAGTTCATTTAATTTAATAAAATATCTACAAATGTTATTTATCAGTTTTTAATAATTGGTCGTATTGGTGTGTCTGTTGTTGGTGTTAACATCACTCACCTGGCGTTTTTCTGAGTACGTCGAATAAACCGGTAGCAAAAGCAGAGTTAGCGAACTCCGTCTCGTTTTGCGATTCAGCCATAATTGCGGTTAAATAAGTAATTAACCCGACACAAATCACAAGAACACCTGGAAAATTCAAAATGGAAAATACATCATTATCCAACACTTTCAACACTTTAGCATGAAAATGGGGGGAAAAAATTCGAGACTACCCAAAATTAAAGAGTACCGGTTGCATAGAGCCCGGCGGCAACCGTCCCCACATTGCGACAAGAACATTTTTCCGTTTACAAATGGATTATTTCTGAAACGGAGCACATTGCTGGTTCGATTGGGGATTCGGGTACGCTTACTGACCGCAAACAGCGTAACGTCAGTGGTGGTCAACAAACTTTTCTTTCGACAGGAAATGGGTGACTTTTGTGGAGGACAGTTTTGTCAACCAGCCCAATCAGGAGACGGGTGTTCAACTGATGAAATTTGAAAGAGGTCTCGTCTTGAAATGTTTTGCCGAGAAAAGGACATTGGTACCTTGCAAAAGTAACCCTTTTAAGGTGTGCAATCAATTCCTTTGATGGAATGGTCTATGTACAGTGACCGGAAGTGCAACAAATAAATATAAACGCGCATGGATGACTGAGCATCATAAGTAACTTCCCTTCATGGCAGATCAATGCAAAAGTTATGACCACCAATGAAAGACAATAAAGCATAGAAATAATGAACGTATGAGCTCAGTGGTCACAAGGTTAAACATTTACGATTCTAGTAAATCATGCAACAGTAAAACGTTGCTGCGTAGATATCAAAATCAGATTAATTCAGAATTTATTAAATAATATTGTTAAAACCAAAACCTTTTTGCTTCTTTTGAGCTTACTGATTAGCAACTTTTCAAGAAACTTTTTAATTACTGGAAACATCATTAGAATAAATACAATAATATCATTTTCACAAACATTAAAAAAATCAGTAATATAACTAAAAATTGCCTTTCACTAAGCAGACATTGTATTATTAAAATTGCACAAAGTTGGCCAATTTTTATGAACTTAAATCCCTCATTTCATAAAACATTTAAATATCATTTACCACTGTATATTCATACTAATACAGTAATTATTATTTTATTAGACAGAAAACAATTTCACATTCATAACACCCCTCAGAGTGCTGAAAGGTTATGTCTTACTAAGGTCAACCAAGCATTCTGTCAGCATTAACTCTCCCTGTTATACCTGTATTTAATTGTTTTTATTCTAATGGTTTTGTCAGTAATTACTCATTCGAACCTCATTTTTCTAAACATTTCTAACTGAATCACTTTTCGTGAGTTCTTCTAAAGGCTGTGATTGCATCACATTGCAAATTTTACTGTAATTTTATATTTTACTCTTAATCATGAAGTGTATGGCACTAAAATTTTGTGTAAGTGTAATAAATATAACCAAACCAAACATCCTAAGTACCAGAATGCATGAGGAATTCCACAGAGAATGTTAAAAAATCTTATACCTATTATTTCAATAACTCAGCATTAAAATCTGCAAATAAATGTCTATTTTTAGGAGTCTTTGCATAAACAGGTTTCCAATAATATTTCTTTCACTGGATTGAAATCAGCAAAGAAAATATGCAGACTTGAATAATCAACCACAGAAGTTGTTTGCTAAATCAAAGCTTTTGGGTAACAGCCAACATTTTTACATCTCATGTAAGGCTGAACTTCAGGCAATATGTTTTCTCAATCCTAGAAAAGTCTATTTCATTTTATAATGCAATTCCAGAGTAACCATCAAACCTTATTTTTTAAAAAGAAAATACAATTATCATTATTCAAATATTAGAACTTATTTTTATTTTAAAGACATATTTTCCTTTTATATAAATTTTATAAAACCATTTTTAAAGAGTTGATTGAAAATAAAAAATCAGTTTCAGGAGGAAACTTGAGCTAACCTGACTAATTCTCATCATTTCAAGATTAACATGCATAATCAACCATCAATTTTTAAAAGTCAAGGATCAATTTTTTTTATAAGCTAATAAACTAAAACAAAATAACATTAATACATAAAAATGAAAAACATTTCAGTTATGGGCTATTTGTATGATAAATACTTTAAACGTTGGGGATTTCAAATATTATGCAATTATGGTTTGAATTAAAATAATTTTTCAAATCAGTTTCTAAATTAAAAATTTGTCTCGACAAATTCGTGGTTTTTCGTTTGAGAACTTGAAAATCCAACAATTTCGGCTGGAATTGATAAATAAAATAAGCGATTACTTACAAAAATGTAATGAATTCACAAACAAAAAAGATTCGACTTAACCCGTTCGAGAGACGGAAAACAACTGAAAGAAATTTGTGAAGAATATTCGCAAGAGTTGTCAACGCCTCCAACCGAAAGATAATAAACAAACGAATGATGACTAACTTAGTAACGCCCTCAATTTCGTGTGAAGAGTTTCATATCTCTTTGTAACATAAATATTTACCTGAATTTGTCATTGCGTTAGCTAACATCTTTAGCATAGAATTCAACAACTAAAACTAAAACTAAAACTCTTCATTAATTCTTCAGTGAGAAACAAGTTGCTGAATTACTTACCGGTTTTTAAAAACATGTGACAGACCAATCAATTTCCATTTTTATTATTTTTAAAACTGGAATTTTATTGCGATTTAACTTTGCGACTTCTTCCAGTGACGTTTGGCCAGCGTGTGTTCGAGAATTCACTTCTCTCAGTCTAATCGCACGTAAGAAACCGGCTGTTTTGAAATTCATTTAGAACCACGACTTTTTCCTGGCGCCATTTTCTAACTGGAAATCATAGAAACCCCCAAATTAATTTTTAAGGTATTAACTCTAAATCACATTTTAAAATGTAATAATCAAATTTTAAATAAATACAAATAAGGGTCATTTATTGTAGAGCATTTCTGAAATGTGAAAAATCTGGGAAATAACAAAAGGCAACAATATCACATTCTCAATGAATTATTGTCCGTTACAAATTAATTTTTGTAATCTTTTATTTAGCTTCAAAATTTTGTGCGTTGGTTGTTTATTCAGCGTTCATGTATTATAAGCATTTTAATTTTTTTCAGACTCTACGAGGATCTTACAGCCAGGATGATGTGCAATAGTCAATACAAAGTATCTGACTGGCCTTTTAGATATGTATTTTTTTGCAAAAGAAAACCCAACTTCTGAACATTACTTTTAAGCAAAGTCAAGCATTATGGACGGAAGTAAAAGGAATAAACACATACAATGCCAAATTGGTTTTCAAATTCAGTAAGTCTAAAAAAAGTGTTGCAAACGGAAAAACAATTCTACACAGGAAAGTTTTAAATCATTTCTAAATTTAAATTCTAGAGTCTCATTCTAAGCATTCTGAATTGGTTGGATGGTGAATCGTAAGGTTTAGGAAGAAAAATTTAGGAGTACAGTTGCAATCATTTTGCCCCGTCCCGAGTTCGTTTATATTAAGCACAGCACAGATATGATATATCACTTAAAGTACTTTAATTTCTCATTTTTCAAATCCTTAATGTTAATTTCCCAGAATTTTATTCGATAAATTTTAATTATGATGTATAGAAAAATTAAATATTTGTTATTATGAGTTCTGAACTTACTATGAATCCGTATTTATGAACTCGTTTATAATTTCAAATAAATAAATATACTGTTAGGTAAAAACTTTTAAAATTTACGTTTTTTATAAACGTTTTTGCAAATATTACAAATTCGTTTATCTCTCTTTTACACAGAGAAGAATGATTTTTCAAATTTTCGAAAAAATTTCTGTCACAGTCATATAAAATTCATTTACAGTCATATCTTTACTTTTAGGACTTCACTGCAGTTTTAAGCATACGTTATCATTCTAAAGAAATATGAGCCTGATATTGATTTGTTGGTTTCACTGCAAAAAGTGCATGTCAAGATTAGATCCGCTATCGATGAGTGCAGACATTCTGACTAATTCCAGAAAAACCAATCATCGCAGTGCTGTCCTTTTCCCTAAGCACTGTTTCAGGTTCGAATCCTCTCCTCAGTACAATTATGCAGGTGGAAAGTCATCCTGGGCCGAATTTTTCCAAATTTACCATTAAGGTAACGGTTTGATAGACTCCAGGAAAGCGATTTAAAAAGGAAAATACTTTTAAAATTCATTTCAATACTGTGGCGAAGTGTTTTAATTAAATTCTAATTCTAAATAATTGTTAGCAAATTAGAACCACTAAAACAACTCCACTTTTAGTTTCTTCATTTGACCCTTAATCTAACAATACAATAAGGTAAAATCAATTTTTCAACTTTACTCACCGGCCATTGTTTTCAACTATTTTCCCTTTTTCTAAACGGTTCAGAATTCTTCAACTTCCGCGCTTTTTCAGATTATCATTGGGAAGAGATTGAGCTTTCCTGGAAGAAATAAAGAAACTCATGTCTGCAATGAACTTTTCGCCGTTTGACTCAGAACTAATCCCAGCTTTTGTTCTTTTTTATTTCTAACAGTATCGTTAATTTCTGACGATAAGATAAACAATCTCCGAAATCATCGTCATCGTTATTATTATTATAAATATATCTTTCTTTGAAAATTCGCAGCAAATGAACTTTATAAATAATCGCTTCCTTAAATAATTCGCACGTGAATTCGTCTTTCAAACTTCTCCGAAATCGATATTGTGAATACTGAAAGAAACTCATCAGGTGAGCTTTCGCATATTTTTCCAAAAGCTTTATACACGTCATCATTTCTGTTTTGGATATTTCTTCACACTAAAAAATTTTTTAATTTTCCAATCTATTTTGATTTTTTAATAATTTTTCAATTTCTCTACAGGATGATTTTATGGCTTCCGTAAATTCTCGACGTTCGCATTTTCCCTCATCACTTAACGGGGCTGTTCTAATCAAGCACTCACCGCCATCTACTCTCACCAGCTGGCGACTAATTACGGTAAAAGTGCTGGTGAAAAGGACGTGCCACGTCACGACCCACATTCGAAAAACCGTCGTTTCCGTTCACTTTTGATCGAGGGAAACACCTAAGGACAGCAGCACCCATCTTGTGAGGGACCCACGAACACATGCTGGAAGTCCTCATCAACGGATTAGCTTTTGTTAATTTTTGTTAATTCTGGGATGGGCAGTGTGCCGTGGGTTCGAAAGGGTTAAACTTGTTAACTTACTTTCTCTTGAGCATATGAATGGATTCTTAGTGTATTGTCCATTTTTTAATTTATTTAACCCTGACTGGCTTTGAGAATTGACCAGGTCGATTTTTTAATTTTTAAGTGACAATCATTCAAATCGTGTTTTTCTTTCAGTCTTTGTTATCTTTTGTTTTTATTTATGTCAGTTCGTTTTCGTCCCGCGATGACGTTTCAATTCTTAATTTATTATTACCTTATCTGTTAATTATAGATATCGTAGTTGGACAACGCAATAAATTTGTGAAATAACTAAATGGGTTTTTTTACGAGTAGAGAACCTAAGCAATAGAAAACCTCTCTCACCTGCATATTTCAACAGCTAAATTTTGTTCGTAATTCTGATGAACTGTTTCCATTGGTTTTGGCAAAGGTAAGGAAAAATACTGCCGTGAAAGCCTCTGTGAAGAACCCAGTTCTTTTTCAGCTTTAATTGTTGATACCCTCCGATTTGCGAGGAAATGAGTCTGAAAATCAAAAGCATTACTCAATCAAAAATTGTCTATAAAACAGAATGCGGTCGTCATAAATCATCTCCGTTGCAAAATAAAAATTTACGAGTTTTAAAGTGAAACGAATTTAAAATCAGGTAATTTCGGCGGGAATTCGACAAACCACTTGAGCGAAATGTCGGTTTCGCCCGATAAACTAATTGAACGGGCCAAACGGTTTCATTCAAGAGGCCATCGACGCTGTGAAATCTTCCATGTGGAAGTGCCCCGCCTGCTCTGAGGTTAGCAGCACCTAATTGTCGGTCAGGGGTGCTCAAAGGGTTTCTCCGAGCGCCGCTGACCGGGAGGAACCCTCCTCTTCCGCAGCAGTGGTAACTTCTGACAATTCGTGCGGTTCTGGGGCGTGTGGCACCAATGCCGTTCATTCTTCCATTTACTGAACGGGGCATCGCCCACAATCGACTTCTGGGCTGAGATTCGGTTGCTTGAAGGTATTCAGCTGATTCAGCTGAATGAAACAGTTGAGGGGGTATAATATGTGTGTAATTTAATTTGAATATTATAAAAATCGATGTGCTTTTTTTGTGATTCCACTTAATTACCTTCGAGGAATAATGTCACTTTGAGCAAGAATACTGCTGATTATTGATGATTGGAACGCCAAAATATTTTTTAAGCTTTTTTCGGTTTGAAACAGTCAGGGAATAATTCTAGAACTCCATTAAAGAGAATAGTACCACAACTTTCAGGAACTGAGCACTCTCTTGGGTACTCTAATCATCACGGTCCTCTTGTTGCACCTCCGCCCCGAAAATACAGGAACCTCGCATCAATGACCACCTTTCCCACCCACCAAGACATGTCAGAATTCGTCAATGTCGACTGACATTCCCACTTTACGAAAAATAACTCAGGACCGCATCAGTTGCTGTAAGGTATGGTTTCAAATTAAACTGTATTTATAATAATCATTATATAGGGAATAAATTGAAGGGTAAGTCAAAGCAGTTCACTTGGAACGAAAAAGGGCGCGAGCACACCTTCAGTGCACAGCTGAACTTTTCAGAAGAGCAAAGCGTAATGAAAACCAAAGTTCAGAGGGTATTCGGAGCAATTAGGAGGATTCCATGGGATTAAATCATCAACATGAATTACTGCTAATTCAAGTTAGGCTAACTCTTGGCTGCATTTTAGTTGGGCGAACGTCGAGTGGTGCGGGTGTCAAATGTCGAACTTGTGCTTCGCGGTTTAGTAAGTGTTCGTTGGGTTTTTTGTGTTTTCATTTTTGAAATTTGTCTCAAATGCGACATTGTCTTTGATCCGCTTTGAATGTTATCGTAAAAAGCAGAGATGCCTTTTTGATTTTCACTCAATTGTTTCTGATGTTTTCTGACTTTTGATTCGATGAGTTTTAGTCCCTTTAACACGCTCAACACTCCTATTGAATATATTATTAATTATTAATTAGTTTTCATTATACAAAGCATCAGTGTGATACAATTGGAGAAAAAAAATTCAATTATTTTAACCGTACAACAGTTTTTCTTGAAAAAAGCAGGTTTTCTGTTTCATGTAATGCCTTATCTTTTCGAAGACGTGAGAAGTACGATATTAACATAAAAATCGTAAACATATTATATAAATTATTTCATTGCAGTCCACATTTAAAAAAAAACCTATAAATATTCAATATTTAGTTATACCAATAAACGAGTTCGTCAGTGGCAAATACTAATAACAAATTGCACTGTCGCTACTTAATTAAACAACCGCGTGACCGAACTGCCAATAACACAATTATAATCCGAACTCTTTGACTCATCCATTCACTAAACGTACGAGACATTTTCACACACTCCTACGCATTAATTAAGAACCTTAATTAGCATTGCTGAGTCATATATCGATCTTCATTGGGATAACGCATGAGAAAAATTAATTATTATGAAAACAAACAATGCGTTTCCAGTTTGTGGAAAAATGCCTCTGTGGAGAATCTGATCTTTGTAGATAAACTCCTGCAATCTGTTTATTGCAAATATTTGAGTTGATTGGAGGGTTGTTAAGTTTCATTCGCGAGATTTTAAGAATTGTGCGACTAAAATAATTTTACCTCCATAAATTTCATCTCCACTGCTTTATCTTCCTTATTTTTATAATATCAATATTCGGTCTGATTTTTTAATTATCCAATTATCCTCGCCAAAGCGCGACACCTCCACAAACTTTAGTAAGTTTGACTTTAATTATCATCAGGTCGAGGTGCAATGCTTTAAAGAAAACCATCTGCCAGGACTGAACGAAGGATAAACGGAATGAAAATGCTTCTGTTGGGGTTTGCGGTTATGATAATCAACTCTCAGTTAACGCTTTCTGAGACATTCGACAATCAGTTCTTCTGCCCGGATTATCATCCCCAAAGGACTCTAGATTTGGATCAGGTAAACTCTGTCGCTTTCTGTTTAGTTCAGCAACAGCTTCGTTAATTACTTAGGGAATTTTTCATTTTTTATATCCCTCTAAAAGCAGTTAAAAAATTTAGCGAGTAACTTTTTCATTTTTATGAAGGCCGCTTCATAAACTCCTGTTTTTAATTATTGTTGTAATAATGAGAGTTTTATTGTACAAAACTTCACTTTTCTTAATGAATACATATGGTGTTTTACATTCAGATGACTTTGCCGGATTCACTATTATCTTATATCTTCGTCAATTGTTTTCTATTCGGCGCAACCCTTTCTCCGGACAAATGTTCTTTACTTATGAAAACATTGATGTTAATGCTCATTTCATGTCTGAAACTCATAAAATCGTTTAGAGATCGCTCATGATAAGATATCGGTTAACAGAATTATTGAAAAGATAAAAAAATGTAATATTCCACTTCCGGCTTATTTCGACGAAACCTTTCGAAGATTGGAAATCCATCAGCAATGAGTTTAATTAGTCAAATCCGACTTTCTGCTATTTCTCATAAAATTTTATTTTCAATTGTTTAAATACTAAAATTCAGTTCTGTTTTTCAGTTCTTATGATCAGAACTACACTGCGTAATAGTATGATTTTCATTTTTAGCTTATGGGTATTTGGTATATAATCGAGATAATACATCATAAAAGAGAAGAAGGAATGATCCACGGAGCAGTCACACTGAGGGTTTGCCCAACAATTCATATAAATCGAGAAAGCAGGAGCGACTTAAGACTTATTTGGCACGAGCCTTCTGCGACTTTTTATTACAAAATTAGACTGGAAAATTCAAACAGTCCTGGGTTTTGGATTTCTTCGGGTCCGCATAACGGTATGTTTTTACCAAACTTCCATTACAATCAGTGATGATCTCCCAAGTCAATTTGAGTGACTGATTTTCCTTCTAGAGTCATCGACAGCGGGGAGTTTTTTCACCCATTTCACTGGAACGATACAAGTGATGAAAGCAGTCGGCAATCACATGGCACTTACATTCTGCACAACTCAAAACGACAGATCACTCTTCAGCGTGGTTTTGGCAAGAGAAAAGAGACTCTCCAGACTTGAGATTCGCGGAGTGAACAATATGCTGCAGAGAAGAGGATTGGAGCCCCTGCTGTCGAAGTATACCTGTAGCGGATGCTCCAGCTTGAGAGTTGCTTTAATTCAGTTTGTACTAATCATTGCGTGGCAGTGCTTTTTCCAATAGGATTTACGTCCTTTCGATGAAACTTAATGTATTTTTCGTTGCGATCTCCGTTTTTAACCATTAATACTCCTCGTGGGAGAACATTTTTGTGGCTTAACTAATATGTGTCTTTTTTGTATTTATAAAAATATATAATTTCGTGTTGGTTTTTAAGATTTCTTTCCATTTTTATTTTCTGAAAATGAACCAGTCAAGGTTTATTATATATATTTAAAGCAATTTAAGTTTCTATAAAATTATAAAATTTATTTGAATTAACGCCACTGTACTCATACTATACAGTATTCATTTTCTTAAATCATTTGTTACGAAATTATGTTGTTAAAAATTCAACGTGGAAATATATTATATATGCAACACGCAAAACGCCAAAGGATTGCTAATTGCAGATACTTTTCGGAGGAGTAACGCCTGTCGATTTGAGATTCTACATGATAAATCAATAGAATATTACCTTTAAGTCCGATATCTAAATCAAACACCGTCGCTTATTGAACTTGATAAGAACTTATCAGTTAGGCTTTTGTGTTTACTCTCTTTATGAGGTTCTGAACTCATTTTTTCTGCCTTTTTACTCTTCATACGGAGCAGAATCAAAAAGTCTTGTTTATGGTTCTCTCGGCCGAAGACCTTGAGACTAAGTAGTCTGATTATTTTTAAACTTGATGTAAAGTTTCGGAGAAAAAAAAATTAATTGTAAACAAGTTTGGGACGATAATCGGAAAAAACTGGCGGGAAGAAACGATTTTGAAGCAGTCGATAAAAAGACTGGGAACTAAACACCGTGAAACAGAAGATAGTAAAGCACAAGGTAATGCAAGAGACATTTTCAGGGAGGAACGAAAATTCGGAAGCGCAAATACAAAATATAAATTTAGAAAATAAGAAGCTGTAAGCGGAACTAAAAAAGCAGATGAAAAAACTGAAAATACAATAAAAACGAATGCAGAAGCAGAAGCGTCCCCCCAGTGCAGCTGCAGATGCAATTTTATACAAAGAAAACGCGCGCCATTTTGTAGATAAAGCGTTAGACTTCTTAAAAAAGCGAAATCTTTTATCAAAGATAATGTTTCGCCCAGTCAATTGAAAATCAAAGCAGTCTCCCTTTCCTAGCAGAAAATCTCGTGCTGCCAACTTAGAAAAAATAAAAACATAAAAAAACTATACCTGAGCGTAGATTATAAAAAGACGGATCGCAATGGGAAAGGAAACCCGAAGATGCATTATAGGAGGCTATGTCATCTAACAACGAAACATTGTTATCTACTGCTAGGGGGTTTTTTAATCTTAACTTATCGGTACTAAGATATCGTCCATATCAAATGTTTGGAAAATGATTGTCTTTTTTAGAGCGGACCGTTAAATGCCAGATAGATAAAATGAGAAATATAAAAAAATAAGAGTTTTAATCTAATCGTTCAGTAGATTCCAACGCGTCGGGTTCGTTGAAAATTCTAAAAAAAAGAAACGCCAAAATGTTGGTGGAAAGTGGAAACGGTACCAATGAGATTGAGTCGCAGAGAAAGAACCCAGAGCGGAGAAGGAATACACCAGATAATGATTGTTTCCGGCATGTCGAGTTCCCCAATGAGGGGAAATGTTGGGTAAGCCAATCGTCATGGTACTCTCGTTCCCCGTCTCCAGAATGATCATTAAAATTCCTGCCGTACCTTGTCTAATAAAAGAATTATCAAAACCCCAGTTACTAAGACGCTATCTTTAAAATGGCGGAATAAAATTCTTGAGATGAACAAAGGTCAATTTCTTGCTATGGTATAATAACCCTTTAATTTGGCAAAGTGAGAACGAAAAATGAGTATTTTGTGTGACTGAAGATTCTGATCCTCAGAACTACAATTTCAGGTAAGTTAGAAAACGACCAGAAAATAATTTATTTCCTGGAGATTTTTACAGCAGGGGTTGAAGTGCAAAGGGCTAAAAATGTAAAGTCAAAGGGGCCCAATTAAAATGACCCGTGTGATCATTCACACGGGTCAAAAAAGCACTAAAGTAATTTCTGGTTGTTCTTATAATCAAGAAGCTTGTTTGAATTAAGTGGCTGTTTTTGAATAAACGTATCTATGTGTGCCAACTGTTGGGCTTAAAATGACACTAAGATAGCGGCTTTATTTTATGATAAGCTGGGAAAGATCGACAAAAATTAAGTTTAACAGTTTCTTTGCCGCTTCGGAGAGTTTAGTGTAACTTTAATAGGGGAGCACAGCCAACAATGACCTTTTGATAAAATGAACACTTGAGAAACAGTCCGCCTTCTCCCCCAAATGTAGAGCTCCTGCTGTTATTAACCTCTTTTACCACATCATCTGTATTTATACACACGAATTAACAGCCGAAACCACTATAAGTTGACTATTAATAATTGCATAAATAAATTTAATGAATTTGAAAGAAAGAATTCTGTACAAATCAAGGGAAATTTATCCCCCCCCCCCCCGAAAAAAGAGATCTACTTTATATAAAAGCCCTTAATAATTTTAAATTATTAAAAAAATTAAGTTTTGTCAGACCTGTAACGCTTTTGTTTTCGGTACAATAATTCACTTATTGGTTTCGAGTTATCCAAACATCACTTCCGGTTTTTAAGGGTGAGGAAATCAAACATTTATCTTGCCAACGACCCTTTACAGTAAACCTACTGTAAATAAGTTAAATTTAAAAGGGGATACCCCCAGTTCAATTCCAAAAAAATTAATTTTTACGTCCTTTGAGGTTTTCGCACCCCTCTTCGACATATTAGAGTTAGAGGGAGAGTTATCAGTTTACTCAAACATTGCACCACCTTCACGATCCGTTTATTTTGAGCTCGATCAAATCCTGAGGGTAAAGCATCTTCGAACTTGATTTATGGAGTGTTGATATGGGTTTCATATGACTTCTAGAGTCCGAAAATTCTCCCATTCTTTGACGAACGGAAGCCGATCGGCCGAATTCGTGAAAACCAAGTGATATTCGTACTGATTAGATTTTCCAGGAGAAAAAGAAAAACGCCATAGGTGAGATTAATAAAATTTCAGGCCCAAATGCTAGTGGGAAGTGAAAATGCACCCAACAGCCATCCGACAGAGCCTCTTTTAGGTTCACTGTTGGTTAGCTCCTCTGACCTTTCGAGACCTTTCAAAACTCGTATCTCTGCGTAAACGAACAAAACCGAAGGGCGACATTGAGGAAAAAAATTCGAACGATGCACACACCGATATAATTCAATGAATGAAATGAAAATGTCTTCCGAAAGTGTGCTGATGACACACCTTGAAAAGGAATCTTCGGGGTCTTTGACTAAATCAAATAGAATAAGCCTAATTCGTCTTTTTTTAAGAAATATTGATTTTTTCTCCGCCAGTGTACTTTGTCATGTTGGTATGAAGGTGTGATGATCCGATTAGGTGAGTTTTTCTTTCCGAAACTGCTGCTTTTTATTTATGTTTTCAATATCTTTTATTAGTAATTAAGTAAGGCTTAACCATAAAACGGTAGCATTCAGCGCCTTTTGCTATTTACTATTCAAAATAAATATGTATTTGCCGTGTTCCCTTCGTTTTATATTTTCCCAATCAAAAAAAGTTTGTTTTAATTAGGGCATGTTTTTCCATGCAATCGTTTGAAAATCATTAGGGGCGCACAGAAAATAAAAATAAAAATTAATAAACGGGAAAGGCTTCGTCCACCATTTTGTTTGCGCCGTTAAATTGCTACTGGGCGGAGCTTCTATCGAATACCTCCGATCGGAAGACAAGAAGGCGAAATTCGCTCATGTTAGACATTAAAGAAAGTTTTGTCCGTTTATTTTTCTCGGACGGCCCCCCGTATTTCTCATTGGTTTAATAACGTCCTATTATTAAAATTATTATTTTTATTTGTTAATAAATTTTATGACGAAACAAATTTATTTGTCTTTCTGATAAAGTTAATGGGGAAGTTTTCATAATTTTGAAAGTTGGCGATGTTTTTTAATTTTAATAATTTGATGAAATTTTTGCCGAAAAGACACTTTTTTTATTCCGCTTATTATAAATTAATTACCCGGGGGAGTTATTCAATTCCCTTCTGAAAATAGAGGAGAGATACGAGTAAATTTAAAGATCTAACTATTTCGAATAAGTCTGATGTATTTGCAAAAACTCTAAGAAAGGGTTAAAAAATCCTGAAAATTCATCAGAAGTTTTATTCTCATTAAAGAAGTTTAAATAAAACTAATAATAATTACAAAAATTTTTAGAAAATTATTTAATAATATTATTGAAGTTATTTTAATATTCAAAATATATCCTCTTTTATTGTAATTTTGGTGCGGATTTATCCCATTTTAAAAATTCTCCGAATCGCTCCACAGAGGAAGTAGAAATGGGTTACATAAATAAATGAAAATGTTTTATGACGTCATCAAAAGCATTTACTAAACCTCACTCTTTTGTTAGTTTTCCGGTATTTAGGGTGACTCACATTTATTGAAGAAAACCGTAAATTCCAAGTTGCTCGCGCATTTATTACTATTGTATAAAAAGCTCAAAAACAGGATTTACTGTGTCTTTGAGAACCTCTAATAAACCGGGTTGAGCCGAAATGAGATCACGCACATGGATGATATTACATTGGATGTCGAAATGGAGAGATTGGGAACACTCCTTATGAAACATGAAAAAATGATCGAAACTATGCTTCTCTGAAGAAATTTATAAAAGAAAGAAAAAATGATTAATTATTATTAAAAAGAAAGTCATAGAAAACAAAATAAAGAATAGAAAAGTGTCAAAAAGAAAAACTAACTCTAAACTTAAATGATTCCATTAACCCTTTCGGCAAAATAAAAGCATTATCAACAGTTTCTACCCTCATTAAATGAAAACCTGTGCAAAAAGGGTTATTTTGTTCTCCTGTTATAATAAAATACAATTATTTCGTAATTAAAAAAATTTTCTCAAAGTCTGCAGCTAAAGCAGTTTCCAAAAGACGATCACGTTATTATGATAAGGTCAAAAAGGAAAACCAATCACAGGACAGTGATAAGAATTTCCGTGCGAAAGGGCGGGGTGGGGGAAAGAGAGGGGAAATCAATAAAGTCAATCGACTCATTTGCCCGTCACTTTGCCAATTGCAATGAACGCGGTGCCACAATTACCTATTTCCAAAAGGGGAATCAGGTAAGTCTTTTTCCTTTTTTAATGGACTGAGAGTGGGAGGGAGCATTGAAGCCCCGATGACCTTAGATATCTCACGGCTAATACAATTCTGGAATTAAAGTATGGTTTTTTACGAAATTTATGGCCTGCGGAGGCCCTTAAGCAAATAGTTATCGGTTGCAAACGTCAAAAAATTATGGCTGTTGTGAGCATGCGCGATAGTATAAGGTATTTTGATAATTGGACAGTAGGGTTGATGAACCTGATTTAATGTATCCCTTTTCTCATTATTTTCAAACTCTACTTTAAACCTGATAATAATTTTAAAATAATTATTAGCCGAAATTAGTCAAAATTAAAATTATCTACAACTGGGAAAATAATTTTTTTTTCAACGAAAATACCCATTTACTTTTTCAATTATATTTCGGTGAGACATTTAACAGACGTTATTAATTAATTTCATTACTTCGATCATTATTTATTTCTATGACAAGTGACGGAATTACTTTTTATAAATTTATCTCCAAAACTTAGTTTAAATTGTGTAACCTTTTGTGTATTCAAGTGAAAACGTTTTTTACGAGTCCATTTTATAGTGGGTTTCCCCGAAATATTTTGTAGATAATTATCACTATCATGAAACACAATGTATAATTAGCATATGGCATAATAATGTAGATTATTTGCATGGTATGAAACATTTGATTTAACACGGTTAATTTTGTCATAGAATTCTTTTCAATTCTAAACATTTCTTTCGAAAACTTGAAAAAAAAAACTTAAACTTTGATTACAATATTCTGGGATCAGTGTACCTGGATTTCATTTTGTATTTTCTCTCCTTTTGATATTTTCGGAAGGAATTATGTTAATTTGAATCATTCCTTTCGTGGCCGGATAATAATATACGCCCATTTATATCAATTTAAACGTAACAACTGAAAGTAAAAAAATACTCTCTGGAGATGACTTTGAAGATACGAAGGGTACGAGTTTCAAGAGGACATCAAGTTTGATGAAAAAGAAGTTCTAAAAATTACATTTCTAAATTCGAAAAATCGTTTCATAAAGCTCATCGTCCGCATCTGTTAAGGAACCCTCAACGTCCCAAAAATATCGTCCAAATTATACTGGAAAAATACAATTCAAAATAAAAAAAACTGATTATAACTTAATAATATTAATAAAAAACAGAATTACAGACATTCCGAGAAATTCGAGAAAAGAAACTGATTTGTTTCAAGTTTTTCTAAAATCTCGAGACCGAAATGTTCGAAGAACTGAAGTATAAAAATATTAATAAAAAAATTAATTAATTTATGCGAAATAAGTAAAAATCAATCTTTAGGTATATGAGAAGCAATTTATAAATGAATTTGATGCTGGCCTTCCTTAGAAACGTTTAAAATTATTAATTAACGAAGTTTATATGCTTCTAAAAAAGAAAGGACGGGAGAAGTATACACTGTGCAATATTAAAAACTAAAAAATCATAACTTAGATATTTATATAAATGTTCTGTATAAAACTCAGTAAAAATACATACATAACAAGATTTTTTGGAGATCGACCTTCAAGAACATGTCCATGAAATATCTATAATTTTTGAAAGTCTAGACAAAAAAGCATAAAAAATTATTTGTCACAGCTTAAGTGGGGAGGGTAACAGAACATTTTCAAAGTATAAAGTCAGTAATTGTGGTAGGAAAGTCCATGGAATTCTTTTTTATATAGAAGGTTATTTAATGACGAAGATCAATTATTAAAATATAGCGGATTGTGGTGCACTGTATAACAGAGGAATGAAACTTTTACGACAATACTCCATTTTGAAAAACCCCTTTTTAAAAGCATAATTCGTCAGATTTTTACCTTCAGCTAACAAATTAAACTTTTGTAGGGTTCACAACTTATTTACGTAAACTGACTTACATGACTCTGTAATTGGAATGGTTTGGAGTATTTAAAACTTTTGCAGTCTAATACTCGTATAATTAATGGTTATAACAGATTATAATATCACGCAGGGGTTTCGGTATAGCATTTGCGGAAACAACCCGTCGTATTTCATTAATTTGAATGATTCTCTAGAGTAATACAAAGATGCACTTAAAGCTGAGTAGTTTAATCGCACAAAACAGCTTTAAACCGCAACAATTACGGTACACAGATTTACCTCAGATTAAAAAAAAACGATAATTATAAGATGCAATAACTCCAATCTTGTTTTGGTACCAGGTTTCTGATCAAATGCTTGCAAGTGTCTGCTAAAAACTTCCCAAAAAAAGTTACTTAAGAGAATTATATTTAAAAGAGAGATCTGAATCACTAATAATAATATAGTAAGCATGAATTAAAAACTAAAGTGAAATGAAATATTTAAAAAAAGATTTTGTTCCAGAACGTTGTTTTTCCTTTCATCGAAATTAAATACGCTTTTTAAAACACCAGAAAATCCATTTCTGTTTTCTTTAGCATTTAGAAAGAACTTAATGGTTGGCATTTGCTCATGATATATCAAAACTGATAAATTTTTTTTGGTACGGCAATTTGAAAAAAAAAATTATTTGTTCCATTTACGGTGTCATATACTGATTAAAACATTTACGTCACGCATGCGCAAATTAGAGCCACACCTTGAAATTAGGAACCGCATGTGAGCCACGCCTTGTTAAACATTTTTTGCCTTCCAAAAGTTGATTTCTATTCCAAAAAATTTCCTTCGCCACTCCGAGTTTGCGCACTGCTTAAAGATATTCAGCTAATGGCGGTGGCAAAATTGAAGGAGAAAACAGATTGAGAGAGACTGAATGAGGCGGGCGATGGTCAAAGACCAGCAATCAGATAAGGAGTTAGTGGAAGTGGGGGGTGTACTCTTCAAGAAGGAATTCAAAAAACCCCTTGACTTAACTTGATCAGGGGTGATGGTATTAAAAGCAAAAAAAAAAATAAAAAGCGGTTAAAATCTGAATTAATGTTGACCACAGTGTGAAAACTCGCCAATTTAAAAGAAAAGTGCACGTTTTGCTAAAACAATACTTAAAATTAAACAATAAATATATGATCTTTGTCCCATGACGTGGATTAATGACTTTTTGATCTGTCGTTGATAGACTTTATCTACATTCACTATTTTCCTAAAAGACTTCAGTTGTCCACAAAGTTACATGAAATTAACGTGTGACGTTGGAATTGAGCTCAATGGGTTTTAAAACAGCAAAAGTTATACTTTTGCATTCTGCTTCGTTAAGCTCTGTCGTGACTGAGTCAGACTTACCTCAGAGGGCGATTTGATGGCGTTTGTGCCTCGGAAGAACCACGAAGAACCGGAGGCTTTAAAACAAGAACGAGATAACAATCAGTGTCTCCCTCTTATCTTTCAAAGATAAACCCGAAGATCTACTTCTTTTTTCTTTGCACTTGTTGGAGCAGAAGCTTGTTTACAAGATCTCTTATTATCTGTAAATATGCAAAAGAAACAATAAATAAATTTGTTGCGGTTTTTCTGGAAATGCCGCTATGAAAGACGAGGGTGGGGGATGAATTCGACAGAGCCAAGATGTGTCGAATTTGAGCGAGTTTTGCGTCATTGTTTGAGGATGCGAGAGGAGGTTGAGGGGTGTTTGCTCTGGCAGGCGGAGTGCAGGGTCTGATCCGTCGAATGACTTCCTTCTTTTACTCTTTGCTCAGGCTCGACTTCCCTTCGGCGGATCATTCATTCCCTTCTTTTTGATTGTTTTTGATCGAGTTTTGAACTGAAAACACTTGCCGACAACCGCGTGCTTTAACATTCTCGGCTAAGTCAATAAGAGTGAATGGATTAGGTTTTTCACGTGAGTATCAAAAATTTTTCAAAATGAGAACCCCCGAACATCTTTTAAAATGCTGACATAGATCATAATTAGTGACTTTCCGAATGTTATTCGCAACGCACTGAAACAACTTCATAAAACCAGAAAAATTTTTTTCAGGCAACCGAAAACAGTGTTAATGTGCAATGAAATCCTACATTAAAGGAAGTATGGACCCGGGAAAAGGCGAAGGCAACCGCCCAGAAGAAGTCGAAAAAAATCTCCAAAAACTCGAAGAGGGAGATAAAAAAGAAAACGGCGAAGTGAACGCACAGCTTTACAAACAAGAGCCCAGAAACAGAGACCTGGAACAGCATTCGGTGATAACTTATCAGAACTCGACTAAAAATGCGATGGAAACGAACCAGGAAATCAGAGAAGAAAAAGAGGAAGAGAATAAAAGACTCTGGCGGAGCAAAGAAATAATCGCGGAAATGTCGGAAAAGGGGGCTAATTCCGAAAAAAAACCCAATGAAAAGCGAAACGAAATTTTAATTGTAAACTCGGAGCATCAGTATTCGAAGGAACCGAACCGAATTTTAAAAACGGCCAATTTCGAATCCAAAGAGGAGGAGGAAAACCAAAGAACTAGTCATAGAGAAAGCAATCTACAAATTATGAACCCCAATGAAGAGAGTTCTAAAGTGTACGAGAACTGCGACTCCGAAACCAAAGTGATTCACCCGAACAACCAATACTTCCATAACAAGCAGGGCAGCCATTTGCCGTTCCTGACAAGGCCCGAGGGCTACGTCAAAGAGGAATTCCGAGACTCGGAAGAAACGAAGGAAGATGTAGGAGTTCAAAAAATTATGAATTCCCTTCCGAATTTCCAACACAGTTATGGGGTAACCATGAACGTTAACGAGAACCAAAGACGAAACCTCGCTAGTCGCTACATAGAAAAGTCAGACGTGGAGACGAAGAAAATCCTACGGGTCGACAGGAACTACAGAGTGAATTACCCACAAAGGCAGAACAAATCTACAGTGCACCACTTCCCGGAGTACCTGAACCAAGGAATGCAAAACCTGGAGAGTATAGAGCGATCCTATCCCGAAAGAGGAGTCGAGTACAGGAACGTGGAGGACATCAGATATGTTTCCTCGGAAGTGGAAAACGCCAAAGTCAATCAGCCGAGGATTAACGTGATGACTCACGCCGAGAGGGACCCAATGCTCGCGGACACATATCCCGGTATGCAAAAAATAGTGCCGTACCCAATGGGCACAGCGGAGTACCACGTCAAGTACGAAGAGCCTTCCGACCCCCTCGCAAACAGAAAGGACATAGAGCAGCAAGGCCATTTAATGTCGAAGAACTGCAATCACATAATCCAGGCGGAGGCACTGCCAACACCAATGACGGAAACCGCAACTACAACCTACACTACCCTCCAGACGGTGTCTCATCCATCGGGAAACGTGTTCAACATCTACCCTTCCAATGAGTACCACGATGCCTACGTTCAAAAATCTTCCAATTCGGACATGTATGAAATGAACAGGGACAATGAGGACGTTTACGCCAAGTCTTGTTACCGGGCAAAAACAGAAATGAATCACAGCTATGGACAGAAAGTGGAAGGGTCACTGATTAGCTATTCCGGACCTTACGTCTCAGACGGCGGGCAAAGGCTGCCCGCAATTATTGCTTCTGACGATGTTCATACTCAGTTTGTCATAAAACATGATGGTTCAGGGTCTGTCATAGGAAGCAATAAAATCCCAGGTTCGTCTCTTAACAAAACACGACACCTCAATGGGATGCGAATCTTATTAAGACTGTAATTTTTTAGAACCTCTGATCGTGCCATACGACCAACAGCCCCATTCAAATTCTTCAGGTTCAAATACAATCACATTCTATACACAGACGGGTACTCAATACCAATGTCCCGTATCGGGCACAAACTTCGCAACCGCATCCACAGTAGAATATGAACCGTAAGTTGACAGTTTTTGGGGTGAACACTCCTTGAGGATCACTCATGGCAACGCAGACATGAACGGTCGATTAAACGAGGTTTCTGATAAGCTTCCTATCCTCTGCAGGTATTCCGAAGGGAATCAGCATTCGGGCAACCACATCAGCAATTACTCCGAATACGTGCCCAATGCGGCGTCTACTTCGTGGGGAGCTGAAAATTACATGAACGGTAAGTAGGCCACTCTCAGGGTTTCATACAAGAAACTTTTAACCTTTGGTCAATTATGAAAGCATCATTGCTCAATTCTGAAATCATTTGAGACGTAAAGCTCGGGCCCAATTTTCAGATATCGACTCACCTAGTCTTTTCAATTTCTTATCTTATCAGATGGATCAGCTCTAGATGAAGGAAAACGTCAACTAATTCTCTGTTTAAGTCACATCCAAATTTATAAAAAGAAGCACTTCAATATTGAAACTCATAAAACAAGAAAAAGTAGAGAGTTTTTCAAACAAAATTAATTCGGGAGGGAAACAGCATTTGTTGTCAGCCGCCCCCTTTTTTTTTATCAAAGTTCATACAAAATGATGTAGCGGTTCGAACAGTCAGCCTTTCAGATGGCGGAACAGTTTCGCTTTCCTGGAAACAGTTCTCTCCGGGAGCATAAAGTGTAATTCCATGAATAATGAAATTAAAAAGGAATTAAAAATAAGCACGTGCTTATGTGCTCATCAAGCGGATGTCTCTGCCAGTTCTAATCCTCTTATCAAAAGAAAAAAGTAAACATTAGCGGGGATTCCCTATCCCTCGTTGTAAAGCCCAATTGCACAATTCGGTGTGGTTTTCAGATGTGAAAGAATGCGTGAATTGCGCAACTTGCAGGACACCCCTATGGAGGCGAGACGACGACGGACATTACCTCTGCAACGCCTGCGGGCTGTACAACAAGGTAAACGGAGTCAACCGACCTCTCATAAAGGGCAACAACAAGAAGTTCAACAGTGTGAGTAGTCTAAGCACCAGCCCTCTCAATGAGGTGGGTTAAACGAATGCAGAACCGAATTCTCATTCATGAAGGGTTGAAATAAAATTTCCCTCAAATTTCAGGCACCGCCAAGCAACAGACGGACTGGGGTGGAATGCGCGAACTGCCGCACGACCAACACAACCCTCTGGAGGAGAAATAACACAGGAGAACCCGTATGCAACGCGTGTGGGCTTTATTTCAAACTTCACAATGTAAATATCTGTTGTGATTGTGACAAATTGTAATTTTAAAGGGTTTCAATTTACTTTTCCCCCCACAATTTTCAAATGCCTTCCCCGAAAATACCGAAAGGCACAGAGTAAACTTTCAACTGCCAAACGCGATAATCAGAATTAATCTTAGGTTCCGAGGCCGCTGTCGATGAAAAAAGACGGGATTCAAAGCCGAAAGCGGAAACCGAAAACAGGGGGACTGAATCAGATGATGAAACAACAAAAAATTCATCACGGTAGGTACGCATCGTTTCTAATTTATACAAAACTAAGTGGAGTTATCCTTCGAGCGGAAAACTAATCTCTTCTCTTCTTTTACAGATGGGATTAAAGTCCTGCCAGGTATGGGCTACGATAGAATACTAAATGCCGATGTGGAGTCTTACTCGAGTAGAACGTGCCCCCCTCATTTAGATTTCAGGGCCTCCTATCCGTTGGTTATGGGCCACGTCGATGAGCACCTGATTCCCGAAGACCACGTCCATCCCGCCCCCAGCCCCACGCTCCCATCCTCGACATTGCTCAGCAGGCAGATATCCCAGTGAGTGCTCAAAATACAATGCTCCCCACTCGACCCTTTGTCTGTGTCGGTTAACACTGCCTTCTTTTCAGTGTTCCTCCGATTGAGCCCTCTGGTATATCCCTTCACGGGTCGACCGACACAGAAATAATGACACCGAATGGAGTTATCATATGCAGAACTCACGGACAAGGAAGCAATCTGGAAGGCTACGATACCAACAACTGAGGCCCTGTTGCCTTTGGAGGATCGCTTGAAAACGTTCAAATTTTTATTTGTTATATTTTTTATACGTAAATCGTATTATAAAGCAAATGATGGGTTTGTTATTCTGTCCCTGTGTATTTTTACACGGTTTTTGTTTCTTTCGGCAAATTTGCAATCAAAACACCCCAAAACTATGAAAAAGTAAGTAAAGAAGAGCAAACAGTAAAAGTGAAAGTGATAAAAATAACAAAAAAGGTAAAATAATCTAAACGCAGCCTTATAATAATCATTCAGGACAGTTATTGAAGACAGAATTTTTCAATTATATGCATATATTTAATAAATATATATATATAATAATGAAAATTAAAAACAAGTAATGTATCACAGATAATAAAAAAATAATTTAAGTATAAATCCGAAACAAAAAGTAGTAATTTAGTATAAAGAGAAAGAGATCAAGACGAATCTCGAGTATAAGAAAAAGCAATTTTTCTCTTCATATAAATACAGTACTAAACGAAAATATACGTCAATACAATAATTTTTATATAATTAAACCGTTATAGTTTTACGGGAAGTTTATCTATGGTATTATGATTCTTAGTAGCACAATTAAGCTTTGAAAACGTACATTTTCGTTTAGTTAACAATAGAATAATACAGTAAAATGATCACCGGGAAAAAGTTACTGACTTTTAATATCCATTAGGCACATTTTATACTTGCGCACATAATTAAAGAACAACCTCAAATTTTAATTAAAACATACTCTCTTCGTTCAGATTCTACAAAGTCAGTGTAGTGACTTACAAGAGAAAGTTGTTCCTTACTTCATCGATTAAGAAACTTAGTTTCTTCAAGGAACAATCGAGACAAAGTTCTTCGCTAAGGTTGGTTCAAATTAATCATCAGCAGAAAGGGAAGGAAATGACTCATTATTTAATTAAATTATTTATTTTAACTTGTGTCGGGAGGATTTGTTTCAGCAGCCTCCAAACGGGAGGTCAGACAGTGTTTATTAAGTCTGTAATATTTTAGAAGACGAATGCATCTCCTTTGAAGAACATTTCCTAACAAATTAAGATTCTGTAACCCATAAAATGATGCCTCAAACCTCTCTAATTAAATTTTTTATATTTTCATATTCTTATGATAATTAAATAAATTAAACAAATAAAATTATAGACTAATTTGAACGGAAATATAACCCCCGTAACGATTTCTACTTTAAAGGCAAAACTTTCTGATTGTGAAATACTTCAAGTGGAGGGAAATAATGAAAATTAAGAAAGCACACGACCAATGAAAAAACTCAAGAACATTTTAAGGGAAATAAAAGTTACAATAAAACTCAGCAAGGTCGACTTTCTGGGTGCCGCTGCGTGTTCCAAATTAAGTAATTATTTACACTGGTTCAAGCCTTTACTAAATCAGAGTATTTGCCCAGCAGGACCTGCACTTTCATTATATTTATTATAAAAAATATAATATAGTCCCATTTTGATTGTCCACTGTAAACCTCGCAATGTGCGAGCATGACTCCTGACAGAATAAGGCAAAGTTACTGCACACACCAAACCAGAACCGAATCTCTAAACAGTCACTTGTGCTTGTAATTCCCCTGGATGATTCCCATCAGGTGTCTATAGACTCCACTCAATTTTAACTAAGGTTACATATTTTCAAATTCCTTTGCACTTTAAGATTTTTCTTTTATAATCCTGATATTACATACACTGTGGCTAAACTGTACAAAATGATACTGTTCGACTAAAAATCCTAATCCCACTTTACATTTTTCTACCTGTTATATGTTATTAATGTGAGTGCAATATTTTGAACACTTAATCTTTGCAGGCTTTGATAACTTGAAAAAATCAAAATAAATCTTTAAGCTGAATGTTTCTCCAAAAAAAGTTGGCAACTTTATCAGTGATCGACCTGCATTATTTGCTTTTGGTTTATGTAACCACATTTGAAAAATACACCATATTTTTTTAAACATTAACATTGCACTCAACTGTCTTAAAGCTTTTGCATTTAAAAGTTTAGAAAAAGGAGCTAAACCTCCTTGGAAAACCACCCTTATCAGAAAAACCTCATGACAAATATTAGTAAGGGCTTTACCTGCGCTATTACCAATAAAAAATTTATGAAAGAAATAAAGAACAAGATATCACATAACCTAAGATTATCTTCATATTGCTATTTAGTTTTTTTATAAGATCAATAAATTCTCTTATTATTTCATTACATAATAATAATATATATAATTATATGTACAATACATATTATTTTCTATAATACATCAAAAAAAGCAACAAATAAAAAAACCGTTAATAATAACAGTTATGAATATTCTAAAAGAAAAAACAAAAGACCAAATTAATACTGCCTCAAAATTAATACTTAATATAGACTGTTAAAATAAATTATACTGGATTTAACGTATCTTTTGTAAAACTCATTCAAACGAAATACGTTATTTTAAGAGTTTATCACATGAGAATGTCGAAAAGGTGCAAAAATAATGGTTTACATGACACCGGCTAAAAAATACCTCATTACTTATCTATTTTCAGTGCTACGATCACTTCATCTGACAGCAAAAGAGAAGATTTATAATCACTATCAGTTTGTATTTCCAAAATAAAAATTTAAGAGCCGATGAATTCAAACCATAAAACAAAAACGTTGGCGCCAACTTCGAGGGTTGGTACGACTGGAAAATAAAACCATTTTATGCCCTAACGGTTTTTAACTAAAATGTCTTTTTTATGTGCATGGTACTTTTTGTTGGATCGTTCTTTTTCAACTAATAATTCTGTTGAAATTCGTCAACAACCGCAAGAAAAACGTTTTCATCACGTAAATTAAAAACTTATTCCTTAAAAATTAACCCTCGGAAGCAAATAAAAATGTAAATCACAGATCAGAACAAACATATAAAAAAAATAATGTAAGTTCATAGCTTTTTAAATTAATCATTTTTTTTTGAAAATATTGTTAAGTCTTTCAAACAAAGTGTTTAATTCTTTTTTTTTTAATTTCAACACATTAAATCCGAAGTAAATTGCTTATTTACAAGTTATTTCCTTCAGTTCCATATTTTTTAGCGATAATACAAATGAACACCTTATTGCGTCCGATTGGAGCTTAACTTAGGGTTAAAATTCATTGGTTCTGAAACAGTGAGCTTTGGAATTTACAAAAAAACACAACAACTCGTTTAATAACCTACAACAACAAACTAAAATAATTCGTCTTTATCGATAATTACTGTAAGTTTAGGGCATAATAAATAATATAGAAATAAATATTGCATTCCAGCATGCATTGAATTGTGAAAATTCGAATTGGATGAGAGCAGTAATGAAGAAACTTTCAAAAAGAGACAGTTTCTGTAGGTTTTGTAAAGGCCGCAGAGATTATTATTAATTTATTTGTTTATGTAAGATGTAATTTATGATGTGATTTCCTAGACTTAACTGTTATTTGGTTACATTTAAATTTGTCTTATTGATTGCGGGCCGCGGTCTATGAAAAAGAATAAAACAATTATCAAAACTTAAGAAACAATTTACAATAATTTTAGATATTGAAGAGACCCGTTTCGATTCAAATTACCAAATCGCGATCAACACGATTACGAAATATGTAAACGGGGAAACCCCAATAATTCTATTTAAAACTTCAGTTCCACCAATTTGATTATTAAAAACTCACGAACAGATATCAGTTTTTAAAGAAATAGGGCAGCTCAGAAATTGTACAAAGATATTAACCGTTTTACTACTAAATTAGTGGCTCTTCTTACAGTGCCTAATCACAGAGTGATGTCTTGACGAACAGAACCTAATCCATAACGAAAGGGTTAAATAAAAAAATTTGACAGCAGAGTTTTGATAAGTGCTGCAACATTTTTGGCATTTTTGGAATTGGTAAGATAGAGAACAATGTTTTATATAATTATACATAAAAGCCCTTACCAGCAGGGCTTCAGCTAAGCTAATCTGATAACAGTAGGAAGGTTATTATTGCAAGAAAAAGCTTTTAAAAAAAATTTACGACAGAAGAATGAAACACTAGCTCTATCACAGAAATCAAAAGTCTGAATGTGTTTAAAGAGAAGCAAAATGAATGACCCAAACCCAAGATTGAGGAATAATCAATTAAATACTTGAGAAGATTATTAAAATGGAAATTATGTACAGTGACTAATTCGTAAAAAATAAATAAAACATCATTGCCGTGCTGTTAGGAAAAAAAGCAGTGTCTTAATTTTAGAATAAAAAGCCTAAAATCTAATATTACGCGGTCGTCTTTTTATAATATGAATTTAAATTTTAATGAACTCAGCTATTCAATAGTCAGTTCTCATCAGCGATTCTGTTTGCGAGGAGTTAGGAGGGTCGAACGATGGCATTTTAAATCCGTTAAAAAATAAACATTTTTTTTTTGCAGAAGATGGTCCCAGAAGATTTCTTTCTTATTCCGTTTTGTCTACTTCGTCCGTCTTCGCTGTCTATTTTCCTGACGAAGGTGACATTGAAAGAGCCCCCATTGTTTTTTAAACTTGTCTATTTTTGGGGATGTAATGGGTGATTTTCTGGTGTTCCGGGCCGGCCGTCTCCGATACAATTAACCACATATTATTGCCAGTCTATAAATAAATTCAATATGCGGACAATTGCCGGTTTTTTTTTAATCTTTCCGATGATTATTCATAATAACTTCCATCTTCAAAACCCTCTCGGAAAGGAAAGCTTTCCCTTAATCTGTCCTCCCGGCTGTTTTGACCCGCTATTGAATGCTTACACGCTCTTTGATCATGTGTTCAGGTCCCGAATAGCTTGAAGAATTCGCTTGACATGTCCAACTTTGGTCACCCCAAGGTCTTTGAGGTCGCGTCTGGCCAGAGCGAGCAATTCTTTCCCCCGAATGTCGTTTTTGGCGAAGGATTCGACGTACTCGGATAACTGAAGTGATTCCAGCCATTGGGATACTTCCGCCACACCCCAAGAAGCAGCCTCCCTCTGGCGTTGGTTTCCATGCCGACGGAGTTTCAGCCAAAACAATCCTCTCCCTCTCCCTTTGGTTGTTCCCAGCTGAAAACAAATCTCAGCGTCACATCCCCAGGACTAAAGATGATTTTACCCCGAACCTTGATGTAATTACCTGTTCGAAAATGTGGTGAAGTCCGACCAATCCATTTTCATCCACTGAGCATTTCCTCAACTCGATTTCCATATCTGCTAAAGAAGTGTTGAGTTTCCCTTCCATATCTTCTCTTAGTTTCTGAAAATTACACTTTCCCCATTAGCGAGATGGTTTCCATTGGTTTTAAAAGAATAAAAGACAAATTCCTCACCAAATTAGAACCCTTATCCCTGATCAAGGAGCAAGCCTCTTCATACAAGTCTTTCGCGGAATTAACGAGCTCCGTGACCTTTGGCCTCAAGTCAAGGCCTTCGAGGATCTTACCACCAGGATGAACATTTTCCAAGCAAAGCGTGGTTTTCGTGGCCAAGTCGTATAGTTCTGAAAAAGAATTTATAATCGTGCAGAATTTTAAAAAAATACAGAGAATAATGAATGCTGAATTCGAATACCTCTGTCCAGAGTGCTGTGACTGATTGTGACCAATTGAACACATTTGACTAGAGTGGTTGTCACCTCAATGAAACCGAGAAGCAATCGACTTTCTTCCTCACTCAGCAAAGGTGGGAAAACAGTTTCGATTCCGCTACTGCTGCTCTGACTAGCCGTTGTCGTCTGGGAGGCCTGGAAAATATGAAAAGTACAGTTTGAGCTTTCGAGAATGGGTTATTTTTTATAATGGCCGACGTTTACCTGGGTTAACTGCGTTTGCACCTGCTGAGACTGCTTCTGTTTCTCCTCCCAAGACTTCAGGCAGTTTTCCAAAGTTCTGTTGCGGCAGAGCATTTGCATTCGATTCTTGTGGATGATTCTAATAACTCCCGGAGGTTGTATCCAAGCTTCGCCGTCTACCTGAATAGGAACTCCTTCGTCACCTGGAAAAAGAATGCCTTTCATGAGCAAGATTTTGGCAGCAGGTGCAGCAAATGAAATCCCATGCCAACTACCTAAAATATTGATCTGCACCATCTGACACTGAGCAATACGATGATGCTGAAGATTAATTAACCGAGAAGCGGCCATTTGCACCGACCCGAACACGGCCACAACTTCGAGGATTTTATCATCGAAACTTGGAGCCAAAAAGCAGTCGTCCTCTTCCTTTCCTCCCCAAAAGTTCGTTCCCCCCATGAAGCTTGGAATGTTTAGCACGACGATACCCTGAAGAGAGGGAAGAGGAATTCGCTGACCGTCGCACTCCAACTGCACCCGCTGCTCGAGGTTTTTGTATGTCTTTTGAAGCCATTCCCGCGAACCCAACACTCCGTACCTGAATATAAAAAGACTCCCAATTAGAAAATTTTCGAATCTAAATCGAGAGTGACAACAGCGGTGGTGACCGTGCTGGAAATACAATAAAATTAAGGAAAACTGTACGGAAAATAATTTTAAAAAGACTACATTGAGTTTCAGTAAGGTTGAAACAAATTACTCCTAAGTTAACAAAAGACTTATAGTTAATACGCACCACATATAATTTTTCGCTCTTGATCGACACTTTTCCGGATGTTCTTCCCTCTTGTGATGAAAATCCAAAGCGATTTTGGCATCGATGCCGATTCCAAAATAGTTGTTCATGACACATTTCTCGTAAAAGCCCTGCAGAAGAGTTTCGTCGAAATCCATAAGAGGGGCTGCCGTGGCGCAGAGGGCGTCTGCGTTCGCCAGTAGAACTTTCGAAATAAGTCCCGCGCCGCCCGAGACATCTGCACAAGAGACCGAAAACTGCACAACTGTTTCTCCCTCTCACCAGAAAAGAGACACTTACTGGGCCACATGGGTAGTCTCACGAGGGGGTTGATAATTGGCAGTTTCTTAACGACTTCAACATCGGACTTGTCGACACTTTTTGACCGATTTCTCGACTCTGCGAATTCCATAATCTCGGCTTTCATTAAGCTGCAGTTGGAAATCCGACGAGTGGCTTGTGGCGATGCCTGAAGGAGCCCAGCTGAGGCAGACGACACCGCAGACACTGCAAACCCATATTGAAATTATTTATTTATGTTGAGTAGTTTTTGTGGTGTCTCCGTGGTACTCACATTTTCCATTTCGATCCATGCTCGGCCTACGGCTTTCTTCTTCTTGTACAGGTGATGGAGGATTAATCACGACTTGAAATGCAGGCACTACGTTGATTTTTACTTTGCTTTTCTTGTCGACAGGTTGATCGATCAGGTCCTCATCTTCGGTTTCTGAGTACGCCACGCTTGAGCGATGCTCCTGAAATTCAAAACAGGGCGTTTGAAACTTTTCAGCACTGCTTATTCAAATCTATACTTACAGTTTTGCTGGCTTCGTTAAACTTTTCGTTCCATTCTTTAGACAAATCCCCGTTAGACCCTTTAAACTGAATCTTCACCAGATCCAAATCTTCGTCAGGCTTTTCGATTTTTTCAGAACTTCGACGAGGTTTTTTCTTAAAAGACATCCTCGCTATGTCATTCCCTTCGACAAAATGCGCTAAACTACACCTTAGTTCTGTAAACGATTATGAATAATGGTAAGATTACGCTGAGTACAGTCACAGGCAAGGAATCAACTGGAAACCGTACCTGGCTCCAGCTCGATATCGTCCGTGATGTCAATATCATTTTCCATGTACAACCGCCGGCTGTTTTTCTTGCAAAGAAGGGGATGCTCCTCCACATAGGGAGTCTTTCTAGCCAAATTCATCGCATTCGTCATGTCTTTGTTTGTTTTAATATCACTATGTCGCCTTATTGCCGTTAAGTCTTCACCTACAAAACGTCACGATATCATTAATGGGTTTTGACAAGCAGACACTCTATTTTAACTTTCTCACCATTATTGCCAAAATATCCTCCGCCTTCAGAACCAAGCACTTTCAGGTATCCATCGCTATTTTTCACTGGAATGTCAGTCATACTTCTAGAGACCATATTTCCATTCTTAACTCCTAACAAATTGTCCGTAAAGCTTTTATGAATGAGTCTTGGACTAGGGGGTACTTTAAAGGGATCAGTTTGCTGACACAAGGGAGGAGGGCTGGAGCTCTGGTTGGGGGGCGATGTCTCTTCCGAAGGCGACTCCGATGAATCGATGTGGGATAGATCCATTTCGTCGATTCGTTTACTGAACGTTTTTGCTAAGCTATCACAAGTTGATTGGGATTCGACGATCTCCAGTTGATTTGCATCGGTGTGAAATGTGCCATCTAAAAAGAAAGCATAAATTAGTTCCATCAGCATGTAAATCTAAGTTCTGTGCATTATAAAAATTGTTTTATTGAATAAAAGATAACTTACTGGCATCGGGAATTTCTTGTTCCGCATTACCACTAACATTAACGCTTATACTACTATCACATTTATTTTCATCTGTATTCGATTGATTATTATCTATGTTGCTATTTCTTCTCGAAGGCAATCTGCTGTCGGTGACTAACGACCGCGTGTCTTCTTGCAACGATGAAATCACATTTTCCCATAAACTTGAGCCTTCGGTCTTTTCGAATTCGCAAATTATGTCTTTTTCAAAATGCACCAAATCTTTCTCCGCCTCCGTTCCTCCTTTGTAAATCTTTAATTCGATGTTCGCAGGAATCTTCGTGGACACCGTGCTGAAATCAGAAATAATATTTTGTTAGAGAATGGACGCTTATAAATTTTCAGGACGAAGAATACTTACCCGTCTCTTTCTCCTTCCAAAGGGTAACTCCTCCTTCTGGAAACACTGTCTGCGAACTCGTCAGGCACCGGCAGAGATATCACTTCATCACAAGTTGATTCCCGCCTGACATCTGGCAAGGGAGATAAAGCACTCAAACAAATTTCCGCCGAAGACGGACATCTGGACAAGGGGCGAGAAGGAAATGGGGAAGGCAAGAGAAAACTTTTCTGCCATTCGGAGGAGTATCTGGGAGATGTGCAAGGCGTGGGTTCCGAATCGGATACGGAAAACACCTGAAAGTTTTATAATTCATTTTCAAAATTTAAAAAGCAAACCAAAGGAAAGACATCAGCAATATTCCCAAATTTCATACCTCTAAAGAGTGCTTCTTTGATTGCGGGCCTCTAAAAACAGAACTTTTGTGCTGAATGCTTTGCTGGTCGGCTGCACCTTCCATGTACTCGACCAATTGTCTCACAGCCTTCTTCAAACTATTTGCTCTAGACATCAGTGCATCCCTTTCGATGAATATTTTGCTCTGTAAAAATTGATCCCAAATTAACTTTTCCCAAAAAACACAAATTTCTTCATTTCTGATTAATCCCAGCAGCAATCCTTACCGACTTCTCCCTGTGGTTCAATAAATCCTTTTCCTGCTTTTCTTTGGCCGCTTTCTCCATTTCCTCGGACTCACTTTCTGCGGGGGTTTTCTTTTCCAAAACCCTTTTAATATCTCTTTTTTCTTCGAGAATTTGAACCAGCAAATCCAGCTTATTATTTAAAATTTTACATTTTTCACCGAAGTGGTCGTCGCCCTGAGCCAGGCTCGTTTTCGCCAAACGCAACGTGAAGTCTTTAACGGTTTCGCAGAGAATTCTTGGAAAAAAAAGTCACATGTTATAAATTCGTTACGGCAATTTCACCAAGGAGATAAGTTACGCCTACTTGGCCGATGATATGACGACAGAATGCTGATCCGACTGGATGATGTTTGCCAGGTGAGATAAAACATTGTCTTCGTACTCCGCCATTGTGACGGTGAGTAAAGGTTCGTCCAAGGAAAGTTTGCTGACCGTTGACGGTATAATCACACCCCGTTCTAAGGTCATAATACTCCACCTAATGAATAAAATTACCCTCGAAATTATAATATCAAATAAGGGTAAAATGAAAATACTAATAAATTCTTAATAGAAATTTAACGAAGCGACCCTTTTTAGAATTAAAAAAAGCATCGCTTATAAATATGTTTTTTAAATTTCTTTAATAATTCTTTGACATTTTTTCATCGGTGAAGTTTTTTTCCAATTTGACAGACTTTTTAATTGAAATGCATTGAGCCAGGAGTGCCGTAAAAACTGTTTCACGCTGATCAGTTTTGCTCACCTGTCTAACATTTTCGTTGAGGCTTTTTCATATTTATCCAATAGCTGAGGCAAATGCGTGTCGTCATCACAAGAGGCACCCCACCCTAACACCCTGGCCAAATCGTTGCCTGTTCCCAGGGGTAAAACCCCTATCTGACATTGCTTCTGAAAGTATAAAAATTATTTTATTGTAAGTCTCCCTAAAGCCTTATCGGTTGCTTACATTCTCCGGAAAACTGGAGATTCAAACAACAGATGCGGATATTTACATCCTTCTTATAATTTCCGGTGAAATAATAAATAATATTAGAGAGTTTGAAGCTTATAAGATAAACAAAGCGGCGGATGTATATTCTGGAGATTTGTTTTTTTCCCTCGCACCCCCCCGGGTCCATGAATATCTTAAACCCTCACTTACGTGCATGTTAAGTCGGTCTATTTCGGACAGTACCCATCCAACAGAACCGTCTCCGCTGCAGACGAGAATTCGAAACGGATCGAAATGTCGAAATAATCTCAACCTAAGGGATAACATTCATTAGAGCGATTAAGCAAGACGGGAAGAAGTATGTTTTTAGGGGGAAAAAGTTACCCCAATCCAGGACCGCCGTGAATCAAATCGAACACTTGAGCAGGATTTAGCAATTGCTTGAACCGCCGTAAGAACTTGATTCCTTGATTCTCTCCCGATTTAGAATTGACGAACACTAACAGTGGGGAACAGCCTTGGGGTCTGACGGCTTCCCAAGCCTCGTCGTTGCCTATGCTGTTGAGAGCCGTCGGAGGGACTACGGAAACCTTCGCCAGGCCCAGGGGACACTTGACGGGGTGTTGGGGGCGGCAGGCCGTGTGCACGAATGCTCTGCACCAGAGGCACCTCCAGTCTTGCAGTCTGAGGACCGAACCGCATGTTTTATCGCAAACGGAGCATTTCGAAGCCACCGGAAGGTTTCCTTCCATCCACTGATGAGGCATAATTATATTCTGGAAGCGTTTCCATTATTATAATATTGCATTGATACTGGATTTTATCTTCCTGGAGAAACCCACCCCTTGTTGATCTTCTATGATGTCCTGACCGATGCTTGCCAGGGTGGTCCACTTGCAATTGGGCAAAGCCTTTACGGCACACCTCTTGTGAACCTTGCATTTGCATATTTCGCAGGACAATCCGTGAGAAGTCACTCCTGAGAGGGGTTCCCGACATAAATTGCAGTAAGTGGGTCTGGCGTGGGACGTCGCGTACCAATGGTGATGCCCAGACAGAAAGTCTTCGTGTTCTCCCCCCTGAAAGCGCACATATTTTGAATTAATGCACTCAGACATAAACACCATTAGGAGATTCATTCCAAAGAGAAGGGGTGAAAGATCGATACTGAACTAGATTTTCTTCTTTAACAAAATTTAGTTTAATGCAAAGTCATATCCTTTCCCAAAAATTTAATCTCTCAACTATTTCCTCCGACTGCTTTCATCTTTTCATCCTCGACTTTCCTCATTAATTCATAGACTACTCATTATTATTTTTGATGGAAAAGGTACCCAAGCATTCCTTACTTCGTAATACTCCTTAGAATTGGCGGCTTTAAGGGCAGCTATCCACTCGTCCATTTCGCTTTTGGAATCGGCAGCCAAAACCAATCTTCTAAATGGAGTGATTATTTGGAAACTGTTGTTTGTGTTTTTCGTTCCGATTTGACCGAAGCTTATATTTGATATTTCTATTTCGTCGAAAATCAGGGCCTGAAACAAAAAAAAAGTAACAAGGGATTCGGTCAAAGGAAAAGCTACAACGGGAAAGAAGCCAGTTTGTCAGATTTAAATTTATACAATTTGGGCCGAGGCTTGTCACTGTCAAAACTGACAGCGGGGACTATGACTGACTACATAAAAAACGCTACCGAAAACTTTAAAAGCGGGAAGGAAACGTCATTAAACGAACGAAAGATAACGAAATTGGTTTTTTGTGTTCTGAATCCGGAAGAACAAAGCTCCGCCTGCGAGGATTCTTTTCACGACGCTTTCCTTTAGAAATACCAGGCGGGCAAAGGTAGAAAATATTACAATAAAAGTTTTGCCAAAGGTTATCGTCGCTTATTTCTCACAGGCTTTTCATTTGAAGCCACTCGCGCCACAATGTGTATTACCAATGGAGAAGAAATAACCGCTTTAATTTCGTCAAGAGCCACTTAATAGTTAAAACCTCTGAAGGCATCATCTCCTTTTATCAACAGCGTAAATCCCCATTTTGAAGTTGTTAAGCAGTTCCGGAATGAAAATGACCATTTACTTTTTTTTTTAATTCCCTCTTTTCTTTTCATCGGCTTTTCTCGGTCTTTAATTAGTAAAAAACATTTTTCAAAACTAATTTTTTTCTTCCCTAAAATTCCTCTCATAAGCTCAAAGGATTTTTTTTTAATTCGGCCCATTTCGAAATCACTCGAAAACATTTTTTTCTCAAGAGTAAGCTAATTAAATGAATTTTTATTTGGGTTAGAGAGCAACAGGGCTTATACTCAAATTTTATTATTACGACAGAAAGCTCAAGAAATGGGAAAAAACTTTCACCGATGTAATACTTCAAAATGTAATGCAATTCGCAATGGTTAACCTTTTGAATGAAAGTTCTATCGGACTCAAAAAAAATTAAGGAAAAAATTTCATAAGAGAAATATTTTTTCACGCGATTGCTTTTTGCTTACTTTTATTGCTCATAAACGACGATTAAAAATATCACATGATTTGGCCAATTTATTAGCAAATTATTATTTCACCTTTTGATAGAGAACCGTTGGAAAATAATGTTTAATTGAGAATATTCAAAAAATTTTCCTCATATCCGAAAGAGACTGACCCGTTCAAACCGAATTAAAAAATCCCGCATTTTTTTCACGGCTGAAATTACTGCGTTTAATGAAAAATGAGCATGAATAAGAAAACACAATTTTTATACTTAAAAATAGAAAACTCCCATCAAAAAGCGGGAAACTAAAACATTTTACATTTTCATTAGTGGGAAACCGTTTTTCCCCCAAAGAGTTGAAACCGCAGCTTAAAATTCCCCATGTCGACGAATTTAAAGTTTAAAAAAGAATACTACCCCCGTCCCCGTCCCCCCTTTTCCTCCCTTTTGCCCGGCAGATCAAAGATGATGAAAGTCGAAACAGAAAATTCCACTTAACAAAGCAATTCCGAAAGGACGGCAACTGCGACAGCGTAATTTATCGTAAACATCACGTCGACAACTTTCGTTCAAATTCCCGTTTTACGATGAATTAAAGATAACAGGAAAAATCAATTTGAGGATCTTCTCCTCTCCCGCATCCGTCCATATCCGCGGGGTGCATTTAAACCCTTCACTCTGACGTTTGCTTTTCACATTCAAATTCTTTCTCAGACTTCCCCCGAGCGGTTGTGAGTTTCCCCCCAAATCAAAACAATAGACTTTTTCAATGAGTGACGTGATTTGTTTTTCTGACTTCCCGAGTGAAAACTTGACGAGATTCGAAACAATCTTGAAGCGTTTTTCTTTTTCTTAGGCGATTCAAATTTTTATGTTTCGGAGACTTTTCCAAAGTAAAACTTGCTAATTCGAATTTCTTAGAAGTGAGAACTTCCAAACTCTCGTTAAGATTGGATGCTTGAGCAATGCAGGCCATAAAAGAACAGTTTTAAACTTTTATGTGACTTGGGGAAACTTTCGCTTTGGAGTTTCAAAAAAAAAAAACAACTTAATCATCCAAGTCCGAAAAAGCCTTTTAGGTCATCTGCCTTTTCTCTAAGTTTAAAGAAGGAAAAGTGGGCCCCGAAGAAAAATTCCATGTTTAATGCAATATAATTTCCTAAAATCTTTTTCACTCGAGAAAATGCCATACATCGCTGAAATTTATTTCCTTTTATACATTTATAAATTTACATTTTACTCATTCTATAAATTCTTTACGTATAATAAAACGCAAAGAATTTATAGAATGAGCGAAACAGATTACCTGTTTTGCACTCCGAATAAAACGGGATAAATATTTGCAACAACATATTTTTCAATTGTTGGTTAATCTCTAACAGCTCTTTCTGTTTCCATTATTTTGCACGATTTATATTCTCGATATTTTCGAGTGAATGTACTACATCAGTGTTCAAAAAAATTTAAGTTTACTTTCTTTTTTAGACGCGTACAACTCTTAAATCTTAATATTCAAGGATTGTGACTATATTTAACCACAATTACGTGATTAATGCCTCTCTAGTTTAATTGGCAAATCCATTTTTGAATATAGAAATGTCGTAGAAATCCGGCGCAATAGACAGCTCAGAAAAAAAGTTCATTAATTATATAAAGGGTAAATAAAAGGTCGGAATTTAAAAAGCTCAAACGAGAGAAAGCGTAGGTTAAAAGTCAAATAATCAGTTGGACAGTGACTGAAATCTTCCTTTTGGTGACACTATTGGGCCACGTTTTGAGCCTGAGGACTTTCATGTGCAGCCTCATTTCTTTTTAAATTTCCAAATCATCCAACGCTATTTTTAACGGATAAGAATAATATAATAGTTGTACGTTAATGTATAATGCCTTCCCCTCCTCTCGAATGAATTCAGCAACCAAAGTGAAAACCTCCTTCGATCGAACCCTCACAGAAAATACATTTTTTAATTTTTCCCAGGAACTTTCCGATGGATTCAACAGCGCAAAGCGTCATGAAGCTTTATAACAGCCCCAACCCCTACATCAACGCGTCCGCTTTTCAATGTTATCTCCCGTAACAAACGGTTTTTATGCGCTTCCAATGGCGTCAAGCACAATATGTTTTTCGCCTGTCACCTTCTTCTCCGAATTTCATCAATGAAAAGAACTTTCGGGGAATGAATAAAAGAGAAGATGGTGAGATCCAGAAATAATATACATATAGAAACAAAAGGAACTTTCATTTTCGAGTTAGGTTTACTTTGTTGTTTCAAACGCCGATGAATAAGTGATACTAATGCAAGATATATTAAATAATCGACACGTTTTATGCTCGCGTCATTTTCATCAAAAATTCCTCACATTGAAGATAACCTGTCTGCGTATTTCAAAATGATGCTCATCACACTTCTCATCTACTTCATCAATTTTGTGTCAACTATGAATTGCTTTTTCCATTCTTTGATGACGCTGTCATCGACATCATTTTTCCTCCCTTTCGCACTTTCCTCCTTTTCTTTAATTTCGCTCTTTCCATTCGCTTCAATGCATCTTGATTTTATTTTATAATTTTAAAGTAATTAAAATGGATAAAAATGTAACCACTCGGCTCCCAAAATTTCCCTTTTCAAATTCTTAAAAAAAATAGGAGAAAAAAATTAAAATTGAGTTATTGCACTTTTTTCACCTGATAATAATTTTTCTAAAAGCTTTAACCGAGTCCACTTTCAGTAATTACTCTTGTAAAATTCTCCAAAAATAAAATTCACCCGTATTGATTTAATTAATTACAAATTTTAATTTAATTTTCAACACATATTTTTTGTTTAAAGAGCACAAGATTTTTTTTCTAAGACGCTTCCGCTCTAATTATAAGTGAAGAGGGGTAAATGAAAGCTCTGATAAGGATTCTGCTTATTCATTATTTTAATTACAGCACAGGTGAGAACTCGAATACCTTCAACTACAGAGTGGGCGTTCAATGTCCTGAAATCATCGCCGCAGCACTCCGTTCACTTAAACACACGTTAGACAGACGCACAGTTGGATCCAAGTGTTAAAATGATTTACTGCTAATTATAAAAACAAATAGTATCTGCGAATTATCTGATGTATTATAAACTGTGCTGTCCGGTCCGGACGAACCACTTAGATCATCGATGGATTCCGCAGATGGAAAGCCATTAAATATGAGAATAAGCTCAAGGCGGTTGAACAAACAAGCTTTGCCATGACTAACCACCGTCGTTTAAATCCCATTCTTAGCAAAAACAAGATGCTCTTTGCTACAGCATTGCCCCATAGCCTGGAGTGACATGGAAAGAGAGCTGAGAGAAGAAAAAAACTATTAAAAAAACATAGGGGAGGTTCAAATGTGTTTTTTTGCCTAAGTATATTTATTTAATGTTCCTCTTAAGCACTTGCTTTCTTCTTGCTGGAGTAAAAACGCATAAAAGAAGCAATATTTTGACTTTTTGAGGTGTAACAATTGTTTTAAAGAAAATGACGGAAAGGGTAAAAGAAGGTAAAAGGTTTCCTGTGTTTACCAAAGAAGAGGATTAATATTTGAAGTCTCATAAAATTTCCTGACAGAAAATTGTTTTAACGAAACCGGGATTAGGAGGAAGATGACGCAAAAAATCTACGCATAAAACATGTGCCCCTCATTTATTGTTTGGGTCAATCATGTTTTTTTTTTCATCGGTGCTTTTATAAGTTCTCTGGGCAAGCAATGATTCCGTTACATCCTGCACTGTGTTTTAAAGTCCTATCCAATCAATAGCTTTACTAAGAACTGACTCGAAAGAGAGCTATAATTTTATTTTCGAAAAAAAGTTGATTGAATTGACGCCTAAACATGCTTTTAGCGGAATTCCCGCGGTTAAACCATAGGGGCGTACCCCCTCCCGTCCAAAAAAATCAGTTTCCCTAAAAATAATTCCATTAATTTCAAGGCAAGGGGTGCTGCCCCCTCGGGCGCGGTAAAAGGGTTCTTTACGTCAGCAATTTTCTTATTAAAAATTTAATTTAAAAAGAGACGAAAAAAACTCCCGTCAGTCGTTACATTAATTATTTAGAAACGGGGCACTCTGGTTGTCCTAAAGCAAACTTTATATTAATTTGTCCATTGCAGAGACAAACAAAGCTTCCCAAAACTGCAGGAAAAGGAATTCCTTCAAAGACAAAGGAAAGAAAACCTTCGGGCGAGGATAAGCCTTCCATAAATTCAATATTCAAAGTGAAATCTGTCGGAAGTGTCTCACCTTTATGATAATAAAGAGCTCCGAGTTCCCAAAATGTATTTATTATTCCTATGAAATATGATGCAACCGAGTTCTCACCAATTTCGACGGCAAAATTAAGAATTCTTCTAATGAAAACAAGTTTACTTTGAAGAAATTCGATTATCCGTTCAGGGAGAGGGTTCCCGGTGGATTTAAACTGTGTGCTTTCCTTCGAGAGAGTTTTAAGAGGTGGCATTTCGGAGTAAACTAATTAATCTGATTAGTCATTGCGAAGGCTCACGCAATACAGAAAAGGCGTAACTGTATTAATATTCCCTCACTCTTTCTCGGTAAAACGATGGTGAAATCAATGCACAATGAATGTAAATTCACGGCTGAAAGAGGCTCATCTAGATTTTTTATTTCCGCTCCTCAATGCGATTAATTCCGACTGTCTAATCCAATTCTGCTTTCTTTTGATTAAATTAGTTTTATAAATTTCAGTGATTGGGGGAAAAATATCGAGATTTGGAAGGGGCATTTCACGGGAAATTCAAATATTATCACAAACCGCAAAGCTTTCATTCATCCATGAAAGTTTTCTCAGCGCATAATTAACAAAATTGGAAAACTTCCCCCCGAGAAGTCAAAGAGAAACTGTCACCTTTAGTAGAACGCGTAAACGAAAGCTCAGGTGACGTGAAGCTTTTTACAATCATACTCATAGTGAACAATTAAGTGAATTATAAAATAACTTAAGTCATTCAAAAGAGTTGAAAATAGTGAATGTGATTATAGAAACACTTTCCGACAACTTTGACTTCTACTAAAAAATTTTCTACTCCTGCAGAAAACTTTACCTGTAAATATTTTAAACCTTCCGACGAAGAATTATCTATTTCTCTAAACAATTCATGAGCATCGAAGAAAAAGGAAAAAAAAGGAAAATAAAATTAGATAAAGCCTTTTCATTCATCTTTTTTCCCTTCAAATTTATCATTCTCCTTTTTTCTTCAAAGGAAATATATATCTCAATAAAATCAATTTTTCATAACGGCAGCAACAATAGAAATTGTATTGCCTTAAATATAAATTATCTGACAGAAATAAATAGACTTAATCTGCGTTAGAGTTGGACTAAAAATTCCCCCATTCCTTAATCTGCCTTAATTAACCACAAATTTGAGATTGTTTCATTAAATTTATTATACCAATGGTCTGAGCAAATTCCACAAAAACATTTCAAATTCTTAAATTTTTTAGTTTTCAGAAATATCAAAATCGAAGTTACAATATAAACTGTTTCTTCAAAAATCTTTTAAAGTTTCAAATAATCATTTCAGTGTTTTCGCTTAATTTCCACGTAAAATAATGTTTATTTAAAAGATGGCCTCTTAAAGCCTTTTTTCTTTTGAAAGGTCATTTAACTTTTAAATTTTTTCCTCAAAAATTACTTGAGTATGAAATAAGCAGTTTAAAATAAAATTCGGCCTAAAAAACCCGGGATTAATAATTTTCCTCATTTTTTCATTACCCTTTCTTCCTTCCCAAAGGACGTAAAGAAATTTTTTTTGTAAAAACTTTTCCGGAGCCAAATTTATTTGCTGACCGTAGACATTTAATTTCTTAATATAAAAAGATTTGTAAAGTTTTACATGAAAACATAATGGCATAGTCTCCCGATGCGATGTCATTTAGAATTTTACAAAAAAACCCCTTCAGGAATTGGAAAGTAAAAGGTCGGTCAAAGGTCACTGAGCATCGAAGTCAAATTTCCACGGTATGCGAACAATTTAAGATCCTCATCGGTTTCTGCTTCCAAAGCAGTTTACCTTTTTTTCTAAGGCCTCCATTTTGCGTGGAAAACATTTCCCTTAAGAAAATTTTTGAAATTCCATTATTCGCATCAGTAAAAGGATAATTAAAGAGGGTAATTAACAGAGTCAAACTTTGATTTTAGCTTTCACGTCTTATCATCTTTCAAAAGCTGATTAATTGGAAAATTCAAACAATGCCTTTAATTGTGAAGAAAACGAAGCCTACAGCAAACTTTTTCATCGCGAGATGCTTAGTGAAACTCGTTCTCGATTTGACTGGACCTATTTTAACATCATAGATAAATCTTTGGGAGAAAGAAAAACTGCAAGTTACGATAGGAAATTAAATTTTCTCCAAATAATTTGATTGTCTTTTCTTGGAGAAAAAATTAAGGCAGACAATTTATCGATTTCCGGTTTGTTTAGTTACACTTTGGACATAAAAAAAACTTTACAGCATTTTTTGGGTCTCTTCGTCTCCTCCCATTTTCCCGTCTTTCTTTTTTGTGCTCGGTTGTTTCAACTGCGGATGTTTAGAACAATCTATAAAAAGAAATCCTTCTTTTATTTCTATTTCCTTTGCCAGTCCGCACAGTTCATTTCGAAAAATCAATTGTCCGATCTTGTGTCCGACATTTACCAGAGATATCTCCTCTTCCTGTGATTCGAGATTGCATTAGTCACGACAGTACAGGAAAATTCGATAAACCGAATAATTTAATGTGACCAAGATGCGGGTTTCGTGGCTTTGACAGCCAGAGAGAGAGGAAAGGGAAGAAAGACGAGTGGTTCTAATAAATGGTGAATCTGTACTCCCAAGAGTGCTTTAATTTCCACGGGAGGACGGCGATAGCTTAGTGTGGTAAACGCCTGCGCAGTGTGTTCGAATCACAGCTACAGGGGAAATTTTTCCAGGTCATCCTCCCTCGCAGATGAATGGTCAGCACTCCGAGGTACTGAGACTAATGGCCGAAACAGCAGTATAATGTGTGTGCGTGTGTGTGTTTTAATTTCCACGGTAATATTGCTTGAAATAAAATTATAGAAACTACAGCTTTAATATAAAAACGAACAAGAACTAACCAGAATCATCCATTTTTTCTTTATTCCTCACCCCCGTCCCGGGGATTAAGGTCCATTAAAACTGGAGAATTACCCCAAAACTCGATTTGCATCATTTATTAATCACTAGAAAATCTCGAAAAACCGCATTTAAGTACCTTTTTGAAATGAACCCATTAAATGTATTTAAGCGCATTAATTTCTAACAAGGAAACCATTTTCAAAAAAAAGGGGTGAACCGGAAAATATGACCGGAAGTATTAATTTGAAGCGACATTGAAAGTGTTTAAAACTCAGCCTTAATAACGGTTGAACCTTTCATATCTCCCATCGACCTCTTACGTGCAAAAATCCTGTGCTAAATCAATGTCAAGATAAAATTACGTTGCCGTTTACTCATCATGCAAGTGGAAAGTTTTCGAAAATATAGAAGTTCTTCCGGAAAATTTGGGGTGGAAATGTGGAAATGAGTCATCTTCATTGAGCACAAGCTCAACACCAAAGTTTTCTTTTTCCGCCGGTTAAAATAAATTTAAATAGGCTTATACTTTTAATTTATACGGACTTATTTGAAATATTCCATTATTATGTTTTACGGTATCTGAAATTTTCTATCATTTTTAGAATAAATTTTTAAACATTAAAAAACCAAAGGGGTGCAGAGCATTTTAAGAGACCGTACGTTCTGACAGAATCTAATGTATGATATTATGAGGCTGTAATAAATAATGTTTTGGCTTTCCCGAATGTGCAAAAGCGTGACTTGTAATTAAATAAAAAGTACTAATTTTGGAAGCAGATATTGGGGTTTTGTTGGGTGACTATTAATTGACATGCGACCCCGCGTGCCTAATTTACACATCACGCTTCTAAAATTACGTATTTGATTAAAAATAGAGCATTAGAAAAACAAAAAAGACCCGACACAACCATTACTTGTTTTTTTCTGACAAGGACTAAGAAAGTGTTAACACTATACTGAAAATGAAGTCACTGATTTTATGAAAAATTAAACTTTAACACAATTGAAAGAGCCTTCCTCTATAAGTTCTTTAGATTTGCTCAATCCCAGAAAAATCCAGCTATTTCTTGGCAAGGTCTGCCAAAAATCGATACCTTTTGCCAAAGTTTCTCCTCTGGTTTTCGCTGAAAAACAAAAAAGGTATCCTAACCCTCTCCCCGGGGGAAAGTGTTATCTCCTCACCCAGATTCCAACCCTTCACGTAGGGGTTTTACTGCGGAAATAAATATTTTCCAACGGAAGTGAAAAATTAAATGAAAAACCTTTATGATTTCTCTTGGAAGGAATTTCTCCCATCTTTTTCGAGTTTCAGCATTATTACGAATGAAAACTATAAATAAGATTATTTAGAGAAACTTTTGATAAAAATTTTCTGACTAATTAGTGAGAAAGCGTTTGGGTGTAAGCGAAAAAAAAAGATGAAAAGGATATATGCGCGTAATACACTGAAAGATTGACGAAAACCGCAAAAGTTCAGACGAAAGGGATAATATATTAGTTTTATATATTTTTTTAAAAAAACCTCTCAGATAAATCCGGAGGAAATTTGAAGATTTCTTCCATTTTATACAAATTAATAATTATTCAAAATGATGATCTGTTTAAACTAAATACTGGATTTTGAGAATTAAAGGATCGACAGACTTTAGGCCATGATCGATAAATTCAAATCCGAATTAAAATGTACTTGGCACTTGGCTTTCAAGCTGCCTCGGAGCTACGTTAATTTTTTTCAAATTAAAAAATCATTTTTTTTTCTCATTTTTCCATAATCCGTCTTAACGTTTTAATAAATCTGGGGATGACAGTATGCAGTCATAACTTTTCCCTGAGTATACTTCAACCTTTCCACTTTTATATTGCAAAGCTCAATGGCCTTGCCATTCACTTTAATGCTGACTTTATTTTATTAATAGTAAATCTAATTGAAGAATTCGGAATCGGAGCAATTTTTAGCAGAAAGGTTAATGACGAAAGTGCTGAAACATTCCCGCTTTTCCTTCTAAACTCGTATTCTATTTTTCTGTGACGATTTTTTCATTAAGCTTTATAACTGCGACAGTTGGAAAACGCCCCTTCATAATAATAATGACGTTAAATGAAAATTTTTAATTAACTTAATTTTAACGAATAATGTCCGCCCATATCAGACATTAGCTTTGTTAAGCGTAAGTGCAAATTGTTCAATATAAAGTCAAAAATAACAAATACCCGTTTCTCATCGAAGTATTAATTCCGTTTACATCAATCCCGATTGATGGCGAAGGTGGAGGTATAAAATTTGGGATTATATGCCCTGGGGACTCAAATTTTATTAAACACGAGTATCAGAGTGTTTGGAGAATCTGACACTTCGAGCGGATTGCTAAACGAAATGCAATACTAAAATTCCTCTAAATTTAATTTTCTTGCCCTTTATCGACTCTAGTCGGTACGAATTAAACTTCCTCTCTCATCTCAGTTTATGAGTTTTTCATTTCCTATTTTCCAACAGATTTTTCCAACCCCTTTCGACTAATTTTGAAAAAAAAGCCTGGCGACTTTTGCATCGTAAAATCAGTTTTATTAGCAAAACATTTCGCTTTTATAACTACCCTCAAATTGTTTCCTTGTTTTTTGCACTCCGTTCTGTCGATATTATAAAATAAGAAAAGAGCGTTTTTCTTCGAAAGTGGGCTGCGCTATAAAAACTCCGCTTAAAGGATTATCTTCTTTAGAGCTTTACTTGCCGTATTGAATAAGGTATTCCTCACTCCTTCCTTTCCAACTCTAAAAAAAAATTATTAACTTCTGCTTTCAAAAAAATTTCAGCCTTGTGATTCCCTCTCCGTTCTTGGTCGTATTCATGTAAAAAGAAAGTCCTTCGGATCGTTCCGAATGAAAAAAAATCATTTGCTTTCTATAAAATGTGCAGAACCAGTCGCCAAATTCATGAAAAGAAATATTTTAATTAATTTCCGTAAACCGAAAAATTTGTGGTAAGAGGCATGAATTTCGAAAAGAGCAAATTACAACGAAGTAATACATTCAAAATAACAGAAAGAATAATACCTTTTATGTTTACTAAACTGTAACAGTGATTCATGAATGTGACAAAAGCTTAACCATATCAATGAAAGTATACTGAAATGAAACTCAAAATCGCAAAACCAAAGTATCTTTCTCATAGTAGACGTGTTTTTCAGTCCATGCAATTATTAGAGTGTAATAATTGTATTCTCATCAAAGAAACCTCAGAATCCTAAACAACTATTTATTGTTCCGTTAGATAATTATAACAATTCAGTTCGGCAACAAAGATCAGAAGGTTCTTCGTTTGTTGTGGTTTTTTTAAAACATCTTCTCAACCACGGGAATCTCTAATTAGAAATTTGTGTCTAATTTGCCTCACAAAAAAAAATAATTTAATTTAATCGAGAAAGTTTTGCAAACTATTACACACCTCACAGATTGGAAACATCTATCACTGACTTCAGCAGCAACTGGCTATAAAAAAATGAAATTGTCTCGAGGCTGTAAAATGGAATAAGAAGCTTAGCTTAAGGATTGTAACAAACCGCACAAAGGGGGTCGACCCGAAGATCCATTTCTCAAAAGAAGTAATTTTTTATTACAAAAGAAAAAATTACCATCCCCGAAAGGATTTCCCTCGTTTTCAGAGAGCCAAAAAAACCACACGCCCTACTTCTCTTCTGTTTGACCCGAATTTTTCAAGAAAAAAAAAGCGTCAGGTCGTTCCAATATCATTCGGGTTAAGGGCATTCACAAATCCACCCTCTGCGGCAGAATATATTTAAAAAAAAAATCCCCCCGGAGAAATAAGCTATTAAATATTCAACTTTTCCAACTTCTTTCTTTATTCTAGTTTTTCCCAAAGAAGAAATAAAGATTGATGGCGTTCAAATTAGAGCTTCTTATGGTTTACTTAAACTATATTTATGGACATATAATTTATTAATGATGAATGAACACTCAATCATTTATTTTAATGACTTTTAGTTTTTTTCCAATACTTTCACCCCATCTTTTGTATGCATAGTGAAAAATGATTTCGGGGGAAGTACTATAGGTCGTTATAAATAATTTAAACTATTTTTGCAGTAGGAGGAAGTGCATTATTGAGTCCTGGCAACTCAATAGCAAGAACCTTGAATTCTAACGATTTTTCTTTTCATTCAATACAAAACGTTATGCCTTAGTTCGGCTAGGGGCGGATTATAGTTCTTTCGGGCAAGACGAAAGACATTATGGGCGCCGGAAAATTATCTAAATGTTCTAAAAATCTCCTATTATAAAAGTTATTCAATAAATTTAGTGAAATTTTTTTTTATCGTGAATTCATTTAGTCCTCTGGTTTAGTCCGATCCCCTCGAAATCTTTTTTAAATTTATTGAGAAACTTTTGAAGTAAAATTGTCTGGAGGCGTAAATAGTATGCGGGTGAAAGCAAACCTTTTCCTGCGGGCTGTCTTTAGACGAAATAGGAGAGCGTTCTGCTTTTTGTTTACAGAAGGTAATATCACCTTTCATTAGTAAAAGTCGGAGAATCCGTTTCTAAATAAAATTCATTTGGGAGGTTTCGCAGTCTGAATATTTAAAAATCCTGCGCTTATTTCCCTTTGTTTTTCTTCGTAGACTCCTTTAATGATTAAAAAGTTTAATGCGCAAAAAGTTTCCAAACTGGTAGTTCAGAAAGTTATCAAAATGGCGATATTATAAAATAATACGTAATCATAATTTTTTTTCATACCCAATGAAAAAATAGTCTAATTTCTTCAGTGGGCATAAATATAACTATATAAAATAAGTTTCAATAGATTCCGAAAACCCCTTTAGCTTTTCTAATTAAAATAATGCTATTAATAACGTGAAGTCATCAAAAAAAATTCCTAGCGAAAGACGAATTTCTATTGTCGATTCTTGGAAAATTTTTAATTCTTTCTAACTTTAAACTGTATGTCCTTCAATAAAAAAACTCGTTAAAAACAAGCATAAACTACGGCTGAATGATCATAAATACTGAAAAGTTTTTCAAAAATGCAATCTACAGTTTTGTCTTATACAAACTGCGCTTACAGTCTTTTTAATCCTTTGCGAAAATATCCCCCCTAAAATTATTGCTGTAAAATACCCCTTAGGCCTAACCTTGGGGTAAATGTTAAAAGCGTTAAACTGTTTACGCACACACAATGAGAAAAGGCTGTCAAAATCTGTTTTTGTGATTCACTTTGAAAGATAAATCTGAAAGCCCATCAAATCTCAATCCATGACACAAACTCCACCATTTCACTTCTTCAGGCAACGACCCCTTTATCACTTAACCTTATAGTGAAGTAATCAACATCGAAGGAAACTCAGACACCATTAATAAGCTCGGAAATAAAAGCAAAAAAAAAGGCTCTTACGAATGGGCATTTCAAAATTCACAAAGTAAAAAACTTTCCCGGAGCAAAAGAGCACTAATATTTTTAGTGAAATTATTTTTAATTAAATGGAAATGACAAACGCAAAACTCATCTCGTTTCGTACCGAAAGCACATTTTGCTGGGATCAAAGCCTTCCGTAGGCAAAATCCCCTGGAGTATATTTTTTATCACTTTGGAATATGAAATTAATTAATTTTATCAATGTAGCGTCATTTACGTTACTTGGAACCTTGAATTTCTCTAAATATTTTCAACGTAAAACTGAAAAATGGGTTTTAATTTTTTTTACGCAGTTTAGGCAAAAAAAATTTTTTATTCAATCTACTCACAACCCCCTCCGAACTCTCCCATTAACCCTAAGCTCCCTCCCCGAATTATAAGACATTCTTTCAGAGTTTCGGAGATTAAGACAGAAAACTTTGAGGAATTACAAAACAATGTGAAATCATGTTTCCATAAGTTCTTAATACTCTTATGTGGTTGAAATATTACCTTAATCTCTTTCATTGTTTCACGAATATTATTCCCGACTTCGTTAGAAAGAAATAAGTTGAAATAAGGAAAGCTCCTCAACACTTCCTTATAATTAAATCATATAAAACCGATAGGTTCAACATCGTGCTTGTGTCAATGGCACTCAAAAAACAAAAATGCAGGTGGTATTCGAAATCGAAAAGCGCGTGGGTCAGTTTTGTGATGAATTTTGGATTTGTGTCGAATCACACGTCAGAGAAATTGAAGAGGACCACACTGCGATGAATATTTTGGGTTGTTCACCCGAAGTTTCGCGGTTTCGAAAAACTTATGAAAGAGCTAATAATAAAAATATATGTTGAAAGTACCAAGACTAACTTTTTGCTGACAACATCTCAATTTCTTTCTCTCTTAACAGAACGCGCGTTCGTTTAACTCTTCAAAAATTAAATCATACCTATTGCTTAATTCGGATGTTTTAAATTTAAGATGCACGAACTCAAAACCTTTCAGCTTTCCCAACAAAACTCACAATATTATTATCGCTTATTATTCTATCGACAGAAAAAAAGTTTGGAGGACTTGAAGACTGACGTAAACACTCACCAAATTCGTGGACAACGCGTTTTCATTTTCTCATTGACGACATGGCCATCATCCTCCACAGAACTGACGGTCGCTTTAAACGTGGATTCAAACGGGTCCGTTACTGAAGGAGGGAAAACCCTTTTGAGGACATGCGCACACAAAACCATTGTTGGGGAGACGTTAAGAGCAATCAGCCGTTTACAGGTGTCTTTTATACAGTACTTAAATGACGCAAATTCCAATGTTCCTTACAAGAGTGGTAATTCCTTAACAATATATTTATTTGACACTTCTGACCAAAAAAACCTTTACTTCTTTCCACCACACCGATTCATAATATCTTAATTCTCTATATTCAAAAAATCAATCACAATAGCTTTGACTTTAGCTGAGGGGGAGGGGCAGAAAGAACTTTAAAAATAAATTTTTTCACACAACTATCGAGAACAATACAAAATACAATATCTTCAAACTACTATTTTCAGCATCCTTATGATTACAGAGTTATGACTGATCATCAAAAGAGGTATAGAAAGTGGAGAAATGCTTTATAACCACATCAAGAAGTCATAGGTTCCTCCACGAGAAACACTGACGTTATACTCCTTTCCAAAGATTTGGGTGAAGAGCCATTTTTGAATTTAAAACCAACAGCAACGTCTATTCACACAAATTTCCTGTGCAAATCAACGTCTCTTCGAAATCTAAACTCCGACTACCATCATTTTTATCCTGTAGGTTTCAATTTCGATTTGTTTAATGGAACTGAGAATTTCTAGGGGGAGAGTTGGTGGACCATAGGGAGTTCCTTTCGAATTGTAGTTTCAAATGATGTAAAACCCCAATATAGATCTGGTGGGTAACGAACAAAGAAATAAAGGAATCTGTCCGGTTTGATTTAGTCCTCCGATTTCAATGATAGTAGATTTTCTAAGATAAAAATTACTCCTACGTTTTTCTTCTTCTAAAAAAACTTCTCTTATTTTTCCTTCCTAATTTTACTAAAAAATTGCAACTTCTACGCTAATTCCTTTTAATCAGAGAATTTCTTCTCTTTTTCTTTAAAATTTTGTCTGTTTTCACAAGCTTTTATTGCTGAAACGATGTTTTCACAACATTGCTGAAATTTTATTTCAAAGGTATGAATTAATGATGTAAACAAAAAATATTCCGTAAAATAATTTTCTTTGCTCGCTAACTTTAATCAGATTTCGTTTTTGCCTCATTGAATTTTTTACCATAAAATATATTTTCTTTATTCTGGCATTATATGACTTGGTAAAACTAAGTTAATGGGCCAAAGAAAATCTTTCTTGCTCACACATACTGGGGTAAAATGTACCAATTAGACGTCTATTGTTTAATCATTCCTTAATCCTTTCCCGCCAGTCCTTTAGAAAACTACTTAATTTCCTCTCAATGTCTGTTACGTTCGGGTTTTGTATTATCTTTTAAAATGAGCAGCCAGAATTTAAGAGCTTAATCTTTTTCTCGGGAGGAAATAAAATTCTCGGGAGGAGAATTTTTGATTAAAGATTTCACGCAGAGATTTTGCGTCAATTCATCTCCCCTTCATTATCTTGAAATAAATTCCGTTGCAATAGTCATTCCATTTTTTTTACCATTCAACATCAAACCCTAGAGAAAGCTTGCCCTTTAGAGAATAAAATACTGTACAGCAATTTTCATACAAAGGTTAAAAAAAGATGCAAAAAATAAAAAAAAAGAATCAATATCTTCAGGTTTGTTCTGAAAAGAACAGAATCCTCATTTTTAACAAAAAAGCAAATCCTAAGCAATTTTGAGAAATACAACCCCTATTTAAATTGAAAAGTAAATCCAACTGACTCATTTCAGTTGCTTAAATCTCACTAGCAAAGGAGAGCATTTAAATTGCTCACTTTTCAGGAGTTCATTTACTCAAAGAAAGAAATAATTTTCAAATCCAAAAACCATCGAAATGAGTTTTTTCATTTCAATAATTTTACCCATCCCTTAAAAATTAAATCTAGCAAATATTTAAAAACTTAACATTTTCTGGGAAAGGATTCCCACAGCAAAGTGACGTCATTCGCCCTTTTCTGTTGGATTAAAATTCCAATGCCTTTTAGCAGAAAAATTATTTTTTGAAATATCGGTTTTTCTGCCTTTGAAATGCCATAAACATGTCTAATAATTATTTACTAGAATTGGCCAATCCATCCCTAGGGAATTTTTTTTTGTTTTCGAGAAAATTAAAGTCTGATGGATTTTTACGTGTAATGTATCAAAACAGAATGGATTCTTTTAATCGGTAGTAAAACAACATTCGTGATTTCAGAGGCGACATTAATTGGAAAAATACACGTGACGTAGAATCATTAAAAAGAAATAAAAACTGCTCTAAATGAAAGGTGTTGCATATAATGCCAAATTTAGAAATCAATGGCTTGATATCACTTCACTGTTGCTGATAAATACTGATAAATATTGATTCCATCGCGGGACAATGGGTTTGTTTAAGAAGCAATGAATTTCCACTTTTTTAAGAGCCTCTTTTTCAACAAAACCACAATGGATTTGTTCGAGGGCTGAAATCGAGGAAGCGCTTCAAAACCTCTGAAAATGACAACTGATACTGGAGACAGAATTATCGTATAAAGTGAGGAAAGGTCACAGTGTTAAAGAATTCAAAAGGTTCGATTTTAAACATTAATCACACGGTTTACTTTTTGACGAGAAAGGGAAGTAATTTTATTAGTCTTTGTATTTCCATTACAAAAAGCTTCAGATAGAAGAAAAATTCTGCTTTTGATCTTCTTTTTTCATTATAAAGTTGCCCTAATTTAGTACTGAATACTAATCTTCGCGGGCTAAAAATATGAGCAGACCAGGGCAAAACCTTATTGTATTTTGTATTCTTTTACTTTAATTGTTGCCATTGTGCTCTGCTGAAATTATTATGCGGTAAATTTTTGTTTAGAAACTTTTTAGAAAAGATGGGCCAGAAGTGCGTTTATCTGAGGCATATTTTAGACATAAAAAAGAGCAGTTGTAATTCACACATCTGCAATATCGCCGGTGTAAGTGACAAAATCAAATCTCATGTATTGATGTCGAGTGAAATGCACTCCGTTTGACTTTGACACTCCTCGCAAAGGTTTCGTCGCCCATTTTGCAAACCTGCCTCAAAGGACTGTTTCCCTCGAAACTAATTAGCAACTAAGGAAACTTTCGAAATTGATTTTGCGAAAATGAAACTGCAAATCAAGGGGGGGGGGGGGGAGAGAAGGGAAACTTTTATTCTATTCAAATACAAATTTAAAGACCATGCGAAGAAAATTATCTAATTTTGGACCAAAACTATTTATAATTTATATCCATAATCGATAAATTTTATCTCAGTTGTACATTTCCATTTATGAATTTACAAATGAAAATTCCAAATATAAAGAAAGATAACCGATAGATTATTTGATATAATAACTAAAATGCGCTTCTCATGTCAATATGTGGATAATACAAAAATATGTCAATATATGGATTTATCCACCTACCTTGGGGTTTTTGGCGTAAAAAAGTTTCCTTCCCTTTAGTTTGAAATATCGCCTTCTCCATCTTTGAAATGATGTTTGTTTGTGTAGATACCCCTCCTTTGTCGCAGCCTGAAACAATAAAATTATTTATTAGAAGTTGAAAGCTCTGCCCTTCAAATCACTACAAAAAATGCATCACAATTATTATCATGCATTTTTGCAGAAGAAACTTAGTAATGAATGGGGTTGAAAATTTTAGAAGGGTGTGACTTTCGAAGAAAGAATTTGAAGAGAACATACATACATTTTTTGGTAAAATTGACGTTCACATCAATCTACCTTGCACAATTTTCTGATTCCTTTCTACTCACCGGAGTTAACTAATTTTTGCCATGAGATTTCCAACTTATAATGCAGCAGCATAGAAAAACTCTTGCAGATAAAGAAATAGATAAAATATAAAAACAAAAAAGAAATTTATGACCACCTCTTCCAAACATTAAAAAGACTTTTCTAAAAAAATCAAAATAAATCTTCTAATGGAAACTCCAGTGCATTTATGGGGGCAAAAATATTTATATTATCTAATGCTCGATGCGACCTCATTCGTAGCAAGAGGAGCTTCCATTTTACTTCTCATAAATAATGAGTCTTTAGGGAGCCATAATTCCCTTTTTCTCTGAAGAATCGTCTCCTTAATCAGCCCCTAGGCTTCGGCTGTGGCCTACTGACTCAGAGACCTTCGAAAGTGACATGAATAGATGATTAATGAAATTACGGGAATGATGGAAATGCCATCAATTAATGCAGAAAGCATCATGTAATTAAAATTTCAAAAAGCGGCATCACTTTCGCCCTTTTTTCTAACTCAAAATACCGGAACATTAGGGGGAAATATTAAAGTTTTTCGAAAATGCTGCTCAATGCAAAAAGAGAAGGGATTAAAAATTTTTTTAAATTAAAATACTTTATTCAATTAGACTTTTCTCTTCAACTTGTTGAAAAAATACTTCATTAAAGTGAAAATTAAATATAAGAATTCACTATTAAGGAATGAGAATTAATAATTTGATGAAGTTTTAAAATGAATGAGGAACTTAAAAGAAATAATATAACTTACACATAATAAAAATAATAAAATATTAAAATTTAACCATAATAAACCTCTCCCAGTAAACTTTATAACTAGGTTTCACAAAAAATATGCAGATCAACATTATTAGACAGTTAAAAGTTTTGTAGTAAAGGGAACTACTAAACTGGACAAATTTGAATAATTTACTTTTGATCCTGACATGGAAGTAAAGGAACTGATTTGTGTAACTTTGATTTAAAATATGCAGTATTGCTCTAATTTCTACTATCCCTAAAAATTAATTTAAAATGGATTTATTTGTCTCTTGCTAGGAAAACTACATTTAAGTAGCATAATAATTTGCAGAAGCTTACATCATTATAGTTGCAAGAGATGCTCTTTCACTTTACATATGGAATGAATCCTGTAAGAAAAAATTTTCTTAAAGACTTGTTTTTCATTCCTACACACTAAATATTGCTCACTTTTTTTACTACTAATATTAAAGTATTTTTTATTTACAGCTATTATATGCAGGAGCAATTCACTGGAGTAAATTCTTTGATTCAGTAATTAATAATGTTCATAAATGAAATAATGGCTGTGAGACCACTTCTCTTGACTAAACACAATATATGAAGTCATGCTTTGTTAGATCCTGCATTTTTATAAAGCATGCATCATTATTCCTTACAGAGAGCAATTAATATTGGCTGAAACTACTTTAATACTGCACTTCTGAAAATTACACTCTAAAGGTAAAGCTCTGTTAAAATACAGCTACATTTTGGTTACAAAGTTATGGAAATCAGTTTAATTTCTGTTAAAATTCAAATAATTAATTTGTGGTCCCATTCAATGTGGGGTCATTAACACATATTTTAAGGGTTAATTATCCTTACAGTTTTGGATCTAAAGACCACATTTCTGTGATACCATAAAATCAAATAAAAATGATAAAATACTTTTTTAACAGCAAAAACCAATCATAAATTTCAATGTTAGAGTATTGCTTGACAAAAATCTGCCATTTGCATCAGGTCATTATTAAATAAGGTATGATGTTTGATTTGATTATAATTCTTTTGTACTCAAAATGCTCATCTGATTGTATCCTCTCCAGAAATTAAAATGCACCCTACAAATGAATTCCTAACCTAATCTTGAAATGTCAGATGTTTGTTCAGCCATCCAATCTCTTTTATTTATTTATATATTTCAGCTTAAAAGATAAAATGCAAAAAAAATTGCTTTTTTCCTCAAGAACACTCCATACCACAAAATGACAAAGCAAAAATTATTTTTTTTCTTTTGCTTCAAAAAATTCAAACTGCATATTAAAACAAAGCAAATAATTTTTTCCAAACAGTGCTTTGATGAATAAAAGTCATCTCTTCATTAAAATTAAAAAAGCTTTGAGTCCGACAGAATGAAAGCACTCGATCATGTGTTTTTGTTAAATCAGTATATGAGGGCAAATTGAGCTGAAATCAGATATTTCTCAAATAACCATAAACAAATAGTAAAGGGTAATCCTCAAGGGTAATTTCAACACCAGCGCGGGACACATCCTCGCAAAATTGATTAGAAAATATTCTCTTGGAGTATTTCAGTTGTGACAGGCACAAAAATAAGGTGAGATGTCTGGGAAAATTTTGACAATAAGGGGGAAAATGGAGGACGTGGAATCAGCTAATGGTGAATTCACCCCCAGAATCTCCTCCTAACCTACTTAAAGAATTTTAATTTTTATCATGGATCTCCTGACTCACCGACGTTTCTATTTCTCTCTTAGTGGATAGTTTACGAACAAAAGGTTTCACTGGCTCGGTTTCATTTTCACTTTCTGAGGAGTCCTCCCCGTATTGTATATTTTCCAACTTCGTAAACCCCACCCCCGACTTCCACCGCGACGCCATTTTCCAACTGTCGCCTTTATCCTTCTCCTCCGCTTCATGGGGAATCAGCTGTTGAGCTGCAGGGACACAGAGTCAGCCTTTGTCATTTTTTATCTCTCATGTTCTATGTTTGTTTATAGTTTATTCTTTTCAAATTTAAATTGTTCGTCAGGAACAACTGATCAAACTGAAGTCAGTTCAGGATTTTCACCTTAGTTATAAATATTAAATATATTTGTTTCGATTTAAAATGAAAAGACATTCGAAAATGTCTGCCGTCAAAGTAACCGTTATCGTACCATAAAGTTGTCCTCATTTTCGAATTTAAAGTACGTTTTTTTTAAATAAATATAATAAATATATTTTATATTATTAATTTAAAACCCTGGATACATATAAATTTTATATAAATTTTTTTACCGTTGGAATTGGATACCCCTAAGTTTCTTAATATTTTTGAGAAGCAGAGCGATGAAGTAACGGTCAAAAACGGACGAAAATTTCAAACTTTAAAATATAAATTAATAATTTGATTAATAATATAATGCCTAATAATAGTTTTTCAATTCAAATTTCGATTTTCATTTTTGTTTGTTTTATATTATAAAATTTAAAAAATAAATCTTCATCCTTTAAAGGTTTTGAAAAGTTTCATATAACTGATTGGTAAAATGTTCATACTAATAATGAAGATTTAGATGAATTGTCTTTCAATATTGCACTTAACATGTCAGGACTTCCTGCATTTCTTTGAGAATGGAAGGGACGTCAGCAAACTTTTTATCCTGATTTATACTGAATTTTAATTTGATGAGCAACTCAGAAATATGTTTTTCAGTTACTTCCCACATCAATTTTTGCCTCTGAATTTGCATAAAAAGAAATCAAAAATGGAACTTTATGATGAAGTAGGTTTTATGAGTTATACTCAGAAATTTTTTAGGATCATTCATAATTTTACACGAATGATTATGAAAAGCTTTTTATGGGATTTTAAAGAGAATGAAATTTTACTTCAGACTGCAATTATTATTAACTTAGCAACATTTAATAATTAGGATAAATTAATTTTCAATAAATAATCTTTTCTTTTCTTTCTCATAAAGGAATAACTAGTTTCAGGGGAAACACCTGATAACAATGTATGAGTGCGAGACAAATTTAGAGCGTGTTGTCAAGATTTTATTTTGAAGAATACGTGAAAGTTTCCAAAATATAATTATACAATATTGTAATGGCATTTACTGTATTTTTTATTATTTGAGACAACTCGCAGCTGGCGTCACTGAATAAAATTCCTATGCTGGTTTCCAATTACGAGTTATCTCGTAGCGCACGCCTGTTCGGTATAAAATAACAAACACGTGATCACGTGACCTCCATTAACCAATAATCGTGGATTTTGATTGGGCGATAGGAGCTCGGCCGTTACACCGCCCGGCGTTCTTCCTTCTTTTTTTGTCAAAGCAGTTACAAGACTTTGTGAAGGAAATAGGCCATATCTATTCTTGTTATCAAAAAAAGTGTTGTATTAAATAAACGATATAATTGGAAAGTAATATTTATTAAAAAATTACGTGTGGCTCATTGATGTAATTACATGATATACATAGCTATAGAAATTCATACTCGTAATAAAAATCGCGATAATAAATGGATAATTTCCTCGACCCAGAATAATGGATCGAGAGGAAGAATCAATATTTCTTGAAGAAGTTTCTGCCGACGAGGAAGTGTTCTCCGAGGACAATAGCGACATTTTTTTGTTAGGTAATGATGACTTGGAAACCGAATCCACTTCTGAAAATGAAGATGACATAAAACCTTTCCAAGCAAAACGACCTCGAAGGATTCCATCAACTTCATCGAATGATAGTTTTACCGGTGAAACATCACAAAATGACACACATATATGGACAACCGATAAAAGGGATCCTCCGCAGTTCGAATTCAGAGGAAATCCGGGGTTGAAAATTCCAAACGATGTAAAATCACCAGGAGATTTCTTCGATCTGTTTTTGACGGAATCTTTTTTGAATAAAACCGTTCAAGAAACCAATCGCCATGCTGCCCAACAAATAGCAAAGTTTCCAGTATTACGATTGTCCAAGCCGGTAAATTGGAAGGATACCAGCGCCGATGAATTACGGGTATTCTTTGGATTACTTATGCACACCGGTACAATTAGTTTACCCTCTGTATCACATTATTGGAAGACAAATAAACTTTATAATTTCGACTTTTGGAAGAATAGAATGTCTAGAAATCGTTTTGAATTAATCTTGAGATTTCTACATTTGAATAATAATGCAGAACAAGATAATGATCCATTATTCAAGCTCAACCCAATATCCCAACACTTTAACGAAACTATGGACCGCATCTATAAACCGGAGAGAAAATTATGTATTCAAGAAGCGATAGTTCTTTGGAGAGGAAGGCTGATTTTTCGCAAATACATAAAAAATAAACGGCCCGGAGATGGTATCAAACTTTATGAACTTTGTGAACCTGATGGAATGGTCTTGAGAGTGAAAATTTATGCCGGCAAATATGATGATCTAAGTGGACGAAATCATGCATCAAATGTAGTTTTGGCTCTGATGGATGGTTTCCTGAATAGTGGTTATGAACTGTATATGAATAACTATTATAATTCAGTTAGGCTCGCGAAAAAACTCACGAGAGAATCAACATATGTATGCGGTATGTTAAGATTCAACCGAAAGGGAAATCCAGAAAATTTAGTTAAAAAGAAACTGAATCAAGGAGACTCTGAATGGCTCAGATCAGGATCCATTATGGTCAACAAGTGGAAAGATAAGAGGGATGTGCTGACCATATCCAACATGCATGAAGGTGTAATGGTTCAAGTGCAGAACAAAAATGGAAAAGTTTCAACTAAACCGGATACAGTCAATGATTATATTTTGGGAATGACAGGTATTGATCACTCTCGCCAACATATGTCATATTACTCATTCCTTAGGAAAGCCATCCCTTGGTACAAGAGAATTATACTGCATTACTTGGAAACCTTCCTGCACAATGCACACATGCTTCACAACCAAAGATATCAAAAGAACAAAAGGATGACGTTACTTCAATTTAGGGAGTCAGTTATTTTGCATTTACTGGGTGAAGAAAGCAATACAAGAGAAAGTGAGGAGGGGAATCGAAATGCAACTAATTTTCATTATTTAGAACATCTTCCTCCCACAGAAAAAAAAAATATGCCAACAAAGCCATGTCGAATCTGCACAAAGGAAAAAATACGAAAGGAGAGTAGGTATTTTTGTCCACAGTGTCCCGAGAAACCAGCACTTTGCGTTGATCCTTGTTTTAGAGTTTATCACATTCAGGAACAATAAACATATTTTTAAGGAAGAAATACATTCATATATAAAAGTATAATTATAATAATGTAATCATCAAAGTTATAATTTTTATAATAAAAACTGAAAAATTAAACGTTTTTCCACTCATATAAAATTTCCATTCACCTTTTTAAAATATTTTTAACTGAAAAAACCGTTTGTAAATAATGTAAAACTTCATCACGTACTATACATATTTCGAAGTTGGCACTCAACGGATTTAAGAGAACTTAGGTTGGCACCAATGATACAAATGATAATGCACAGCCTTATTTACGTGGAAGTTTGACAACATCGCAGTGTCGTAAAGGAGACATTTCTGAGGTTTTGGTTCATTTCTTTTGTGACATTTCCTCGAAAAAAGTAATATGGTGTCACATTAAATTAATAAAATTAATTTTAACATGATTCACTCATCCGAAACCTGGGATTTTCCTTCGTTAAACTACAGGAATCCAATAATGGGTTCTTCGCTTAATGGCCCGAAGTAAGTAACTGTCAGCAATGAGTTTCACTAGGAAATATTTAGGGCAAAATTTATTGCGAACGAAATGATTTTATAAATAATTTTATGTTTTTAGTAATACCCCATTGTACGATAATAATTCAATGCTGAATACACCGATGGGAAGAGTGTATACCACACCTCCGCCTGTTCCAGCCAGGCCAAATAGAAGTACATTTAACAGAGGTTACAATTCATATTCATCACCTTTCAATAGTTATGGAAACTATCTGCCTTCTTATGGCAGCTATGGAGGTTATGGAGGTTATGGGGGTTATGGAGGATTTGGATTTGGGGGTTATAGACCTGGTTTTAATTCGTACGGGCAGTATGGTCCAGAGAGTAGGTTGGTATGAAATTTAAAGGAAATACTGTTAAGTATTGTTTTATACTGAGTGAGTTTTACTTTTCTTAAAGATTTATTCAGTTAGCAGAAGAAAGCTCCAGGCCTGCATTTCAGTCAATCCAGTCAATTCTTCAAACATTCAGTTCAGTGACAATGATGTTTGAGTCTTCATTTCATGCCATTTATTCATCGTACATGTCTGTGCTTGGGGTGGCAGACAATTTTGCCAAACTGAGATCTGTTTTTGGGCAAATTTTTTCAACATTAGCATTGGTTAAGAGTCTGGGCTGGCTCTACAGGAGAATTCTGTATCTGTTAGGCATTAATAAAAATAATTTCAAAGAGGAATCCATATGGTCGGAAGCTCTTGTCGAAGTGTCTGACAAAAATTTGGAAAATGCAACTGAAAAAAAGAGAAGTTGGCCAACAATTTTGTTTCTGAGTATAATAATTGGAGGGCCTTATTTATTGTTTAAGTTGTTGAATGAATTGTATCCAAATCCATTACCAAGTAAGTGAAATTATTAACTTTATTATAATTCAGTTACATTATTATTTATTAAATAAAATATTTTACTTTTGAAGAAATATGGATACCTGCTGAACAACCAGGATCACTTGCAGTTGGATTATATGATTTTCATGCTGCAACAGATCAGGAATTGAGTTTCTCCTCTCAGCAGAAATTAATGATTGCACCTAAAAATTTTCAACCTCTCGATTGTCCAGGTTTGTTGAATAGAATGTATAATTAATAATTATTACTGTGATGAGAGAAAGTAAAGGTTTATGTCTTTCCAGGTTGGGTTTTAGCTTGTAATGAAAATCAGAGAATCGGATTGGTACCTAAAAATTATATTGGTGTGATAACACAGTCTGAAAAAACAGGACAGATGTTCATAAAGCACAATGGGCAAACATATGAACACCCATTTAATCCAGTTAAAAGTACAGAGAGTAATCATAAAACAGTAAATGAAAATGATTTTAAGGCAGAAAACAATGAAAAATCGAGTGAAGGCAGTGAACTGTGATATGAGAATGTTAAAAATGTATTATAAAAATGTATTTTGTAAGTTTTTGAATTACCAGGTGGAATATATATTATTTTAATATTTAACATTCAGGGATAAAATTTAAAAATAGCAATAATTAAATTTCATTTTTGGGTATTCAAATTAATTATGCCATTTAACCTTATTTGAGGGCTTATATTTTTTCATAAATGCTGGGATTTTATTATTTCTATGTAATTTTTTCAGCATCACATGAAATGACAGAGCATTTTTTGACTCACAGTTTAAACAAAACTGATGTCATTGTGTTGTGGTCGCCATTTTTAGCATTTATTACCTCATTGTGGTGAAGAAGGATGAAGTTTTTTTCTAATATACTGAGAGAACCACCTGCAATCTCAAATTATATAAATTATGCAAGTTTTTAAGGTGATATGAAAGAGATTTATAAGAAGAGATTCACCCCTTGAATTTATACTGTTGATTATTTTGTTTCTATGTTTTTTTAATTGATATAAACACAAGCCAAACTTGCCAGGCCAGACACTGACTCACTGATGTATTTGCAGCCCAAATTAATTCACTGCAGGTTAATTATAATACAAACCCATCTTATAAAATGACAAGAAATGTTTCACTTCCATAATGCTAAAAATTTGGAACAGTTGACACAATAAAATTATTAATTTGGCAGTATATTTGATTTTGAACATAAACCAATGAAAATAATTATATATTTTTGAATTCATACGATTGAATATATGATGATTGTATATTGTATATATTATCTTAGGTTCTTTCCCTTCTTACTTATAAAATCATAGGATGTAATGCTGCTGAGAAAATAGAAGGAAATGAGTGCGCAGGAGATACTAAAAACTTTATAAGAACAAAACTTCTGATTAAATATATTTGTTCTCTGTGCAAAATAAAAATATTTTTGCTCAAAATAAATAAATATATTTTTACAGTTATGAACTTAGCTTTTCAAATAACAACTCCTAATAAACTAATCACTACAGCGTCAGAGGCATTTTGTCATTTGAGAGGCAAAAAGCAATTCGAGAGAGAGACGGAATTTCGACAGAACTCTCGACAGAATGCCATAATATTATTAAAATACACTATAAAATAAGCCGGTGCAACCTTTGTTTTTCTCGCGACTATAATAATAAAATCAGAAAAGCAAAAACGCGGGAAAATACTTATTTAAAAATGTCACATTTGCAATTTTTTAATAATTAAAAGTGCTATCCGTGGCAACCGCGAAATATCAAAAAACAATGCATTAAAAATGAATTCACTCCGAGCTAATTTCTCTAAAAACTGATCATTCTCTTCCTCTATTAGTGCAAAGAGAATGAATTCCAACGTCAGAATATTCCTCATGGGGAACAAACATTATTTCTTCGAAGACTACAACTCAACCGTGGATGAAAATTAATCTGCATCTAATTCTGCCGTCGCTAAAATTTATTATTATGATCACTACAACTATTTGATTTATTTTAAAATCACAGAAATAAAGAGAGCTCCAAATAAATCGGCCATCGAAATACTTTTTTTTCGAATTGTCAAAAGCCCGTAATATCAAAAAATGATACAAAAGATATTAACACCGATGGCAGTTAATATTATTATATATTGGTGTGAATTTCATTAAAAAGATGGTTTTGTAATGTAGAAAAAATGCTGGAGGGGATACTGACATTTACATACAAAGCCGATTCGATTATAGTTCTTTGCGATGAATGCAATGAAAATTATCTCCCAAAGAATGCAAAGCTTTCGGGAAGGAGGCAAAGTTGCTTTTCCCCATTCACTGCCCTTTAGAATTTATAAAAAAGCAGAATAAACCGGTGGGTTGTAATATCATCCCAAATGAACACTTTCAGTTTTAGAAAGAACATGTCCGCCCCAAAAGCGCACCATTTTTTGACGATAGTGCCGATGATTTGGAAAGACATTGAAAAGAACAGTTCACAGATTTGGAAGACTGCTTTCTCACATATATATAATCGTTGTCGAATACTTGTTGCGGACGGAGGTTTTATACTTTGCGCCCGTTCTTTGGCAGAACAATATTTCGAGTGTTTGGGCAAATTTCTGCTTTTGAAGACGATTGAATGAACACAAACTCCACAATCACCGGCACTTTGATTTTACCAAAGAAAATATATATGTACGACGTGAAACATTAATACTAATTATTGCAAATTGATTCAACGTAACACACAAAGCAGATACCGCATTAAATCCCCGCGATATAATACAATCGGTATCCGCGAAAGCAAACCCTTCGCAATGTAATTAAAAATATTATATTTAAAAAATAAATAAAACATTTTGTCGAATAAATAAAAAAAGCATTAATCAGTCGTTTCTTCATTTGAACAACCCATAACGGACTAGTTCGTTCTCCTTCCACAATTGGAACGTTTGTGATCTGCGATGCTGATAAAATCCAAAAATATTCATGAATACAATCAAAACGCGATTGTAGCTACATTAATAAACGGCGAAAAATATCTCTAAAGCTTATATATATATATATATATATATAATTTGGCACTAGAGGCTCACGTTGCTGCCACTTCGTACCATAGCGATTAATAAACTGCACTGCGAACAACTCTAAAAAATTTGGTCCTTTTTAAGTATTTTCAAAACGACTGTGGAATGACTTAACCAAACAGAAAATAATTAATAAAATAATTAAAGGCAAATGTCGTCTGGTGCGCAACTAAAACTTGAGGACACGACTTCGGCGGGAGCTGACTCGAGCTTTTAATAGTTGTCGTAGCGGCGTTCCTCATTCATGAATTGGTCGAGAATGTTTTGCATCGATTGCCTGAGTCCATCGGAACCCACTACATCTGAAAACAGACCAAACACGAATTATCTACCTACAAAAGACAGTCGGCTCTTCTGACAACATTTTTAAATACTGAATTTAGTTTACTTTAGTTCTGCAGCTAAAAAACAAAATAAATTTTCTCAAAAAAAGCAGCTGTTCAGTATAAAACTCTAATGTCACAAAAAAGTTACTGTGAATAACCCGCAAAACTTTCTACAAGACGTAAAAGACTTTGTCTCGCCAAGTTGAAAATTATACAAAGTGAAAAGCGGAGCTTTTGGAAAAAAAAAGAAAGTTTAAATGAGCAAAAGAACAGCCACATCATCGAATAAATAATTGTATTTTGTTGAAAAACCCTCCGCTTACCTCGTTGTTGTGTAAAGAGAGAGAAAGCAATTCATGAATTGTCGGGTACGAAACAAAAATCCAAAGGATTAAACCGGTAATGAGTAAGCACCATGCTAATAAAGCCCAATAACATGCTAAACTACGTCTACTTGCCATTGACTATCGAAAAGAAAAAGAAAATTTTCGTGAGTTCGAAACTGAGTCAGCTTTCGACCGTTGGGAATGGGACTTCCCTTTCTCACCTGTGTTGTCGTCCGGAGACAATTCGGCGCCTTCATGAAGTGCAACGTCTGATCCGCTCGAACTGGCGATTGTCCTTTTCCCGGGACTGTTCAGCTGCTGCCTTTTCAGAGCGGAGTCTCTGCTGTCGGAGTCTGAATCGCTGTCGACTGTTTCTGGAAAAGTTAAACAAACCATTTCACTCGGATGCGGCAACAAGAATTACATATTAAGAGCTCTGTTGGAAAATTCATCGCTTATTTAAAAGCTCAGATGGGATTTTGCGTTCGGTTATGTACATAACAAAATCTGTTTCCGGTCCGAATAAACCGTTAATAATATAACTCAGTGATGCCCAACTTATGGGACATGAGAGAAAAAGAGAAAATGAGGAAAAGAGAAAACAGGGAAAAATTACAAAAAGAGAAAACGAGGAAAAGAAAGAGAAAACGAGGAAAAGAAAGAGAAAACGAGGAAAAGAAAGAGAAAACGAGGAAAAGAAAGAGAAAACGAGGAAAAGAAAGAGAAAACGAGGAAAAGAGAAAATGAGGAAAAGAGAAAATGAGGAAAAGAGAAAATGAGGAAAAGAGAAAATGAGGAAAAGAGAAAATGAGGAAAAGAGAAAATGAGGAAAAGAGAAAATGAGGAAAAGAGAAAATGAGGAAAAGAGAAAATGAGGAAAAGAGAAAATGAGGAAAAGAGAAAATGCGGAAAAGAGAAAATGAGGAAAAGAGAAAATGAGGAAAAGAGAAAATGAATGAAGAAAAGATAAAATGAGAAAAAGATAAAATGAGAAAAAGATAAAATGAGAAAAAGATAAAATGAGAAAAAGATAAAAGGGGAAAATGAGAAAAAGATAAAAAGATAAAAAAAGGGGAAAAAGAGAAAGGTTGGGCATCACTGATATAACCGAATGAATCTTCTTTCCTCCACACTCACCTTTGCGTTTATTATAACTTTTGTCAAAATCCTTCAGTCTTTCTTCCGCTAACTGTTTCGTTTCATGTTTGAGGAATTCGACATCCTGTGTTCTCCTGTTCAAACCATCTTTTCCCTTCTGCCCTTTCCCGGAATTCTGCTCCTCGAAATCCCACTCGATGTCCACTTCCTCTTTCCTCGAGCTCTGCCCGTGCGAGGGTTTCCCTTTGCTCTTCGACTTCTTCGCTTTCGACTTCGTTATTTTCTTGGTTGGATCCACAATCTCCGGGTAGTTGAGGTCCTCGTCTGCTGACACTTCCGTGAGTCTGACATTCCCGTCGATATTTGCATCGGGAGCTTCCGCCCGCGTCGTTCCTTCCGGTTTTAACTTCTCCGCGACTTCCAAATCAAAATTAACCGTCTCCGGAGATTTTTTCAAATTCCTCTTCCCCGAAATTCGTGGCGTCCCGTGGGTTATTTCTAAGTGATCGGAAATATCCTTGATCGGCTCTCCACTTTGAACTTGATTTTCTGGAACGAACGTTTTCTTATTAAACTTTTTCTACTTCCAAAACCACTAAAAAATAATCCGACATCACAACGTTTGAGAAATGCAAAACCCGGGGCAAAACAAGTACAATTTGTTTTTGTTTTGTTTAATTATTTTTCAAATCAGGGACTGAAGAATCCCGAAAATCGCTGAGTGCACACGTTCAACCCTGAAGTGATCCAAAAATCGTTCGTATAGTTTTTACTCTGTTATGACCGGATAACAGTTCTTTACTGAATGGTTCATTCCACTGTACCACAATTCATTCCGACCCGCGTTCTTCATCGTTGTTCATGAATCTGAACACCAATATCGTCGTCACCTTTTTCTGACACCAACACTGTTCAATTGTTTGAGACTGCTTATCGACCTTTTTCCTGTACCGATTCGGGACGGTGGCACCGTTCGGAGCTTTCGCGTTCAGACGACTGATCAAATCCTTAACTGAGACATTTCCCTCCTCAAGTCTGTCTTCTTCAGGGGATGACTCTGGTTCGCCTGAATGGGAATCTCGGAGGTATTGGTGACCGTTCCTCAACGGGTTCGACCACGTTCCCATTACAGCCATTGCTTTCGATGTTTCTGAACAAATTATCAATCACTCGATCGGCGTCGTCATTTATTGGGTGAGGAGTGATCAGACGGTCGAACTTATCTTCGAAATCTGCAGGGTACGGTTGGCATAATCTAAACACTCTTTCGAATTCCTCCTCCAAAGTGAGTTCATCAACAGGTTTCATATTGCGAATTGCTAAAGGGGTTTACTGTCCCGAATTTCCACCCCCATGCTCAGAAACCACTGTTCTTGCAGGGACGAATTTAAAAATAAGAGTAACCTCTGTTGGGATGTGCATCAATTAAATCGAGTAAATGAAAACAATATACAGCAATAATAGTAACTGAAGGCTTATTAAGTCTTCCGAAACGCCAAATGCACCTTTCCAAAGATTCAACCCCTGTTGTAGGGGAGTTGCAAAGCTACTCTGATCCCCTATTACAGTAAGAAGCAGACGATGCGCGAAACACCACCACCGAAACCCCACTTTGAATTTCTATCCGTTAACGTACGAACCGTCCTTCACACTTTTCCTGGCTTCGCAGTATTAATAAGTACTTATCAGGGCCAAGATAAACACGAAGTAATTACGAGTGGAAATGATTCAACAGCACACTCGACACGATTCCGCTCGCGACGAACTGCTGACTTTTTTTCGGAGACGTTAAAATAGAAAACGATGGGTTCGGCCAAATGCGACTCGAATTGACAAAAGACCACATCAGATAACTCGTTTTTGAGTTTTTCTAACGCGATAAGATAATTTCCGAGTGACCTTGAGAGGAAGCTTTCCGGTGAGGAGATTATTCGATAACAAAATTGGAGGGAGTGCAGCCGCAGGAACCGATGCTGACTCACCTTTCAGGCGCTGATTGAGAACTCCTTTCATAACGTTCACGAGGTCATCCTCGTCTTCGTTACCATTCGATGTCCCCCCTCTCGTTGATTTTTCCTTCTCTGTATTGTCTCGATTTATCTTTTCTTCCGCTCTGCTGGAATCTTCTGCTCCCTGAAATATCATTCTGCCTTTAGTTCGCCCATCCAAAGGGTGTATTCATTCAGAGGTGTACAACTGTTATGCCATACCATATAGTCGCCGAAAGTTCTGTCCAGCTTTTGATTTCTTCCCAAACTGCTGTCTCTGGACGGTCCTAACTCATCTTTCAAACTGTCGAATCCTGACTGGTCTAATTTCAAGCTGTCGTAGCCCGAATGGTCCAACTTAAGGCTGTCGGACTGATCGAGGTGTTGTTTGGCCAATTCTTTCTCGTTGGCATCGTCGACGAGTTCAACGTTGTAAATGCAGGCGTTGACGATGTCATCTCGATTAATGGAGGTTAAGGCCTGACTGAGGATGTTTCCTGTAAAGTAAACCCTCATTTTTACTCAATCTTTTCGGCTTTTCTTCCAAACGAAACGGTGACATGATAATTAACTAAAAGACATCGAATGGAATACCTAAGGGAGGGACAAATTTAAGATATCTATTCTGAAAAGAGGACCATTTTCACCCTCACACTCATCACAGTTTCCAAATTCTTCAGTTTCAGGTGAGAGACTACCGCAAACTAAAAAAAGAAACTACAGTGTATTCGGAATCTTAGAAAAAAAAATGGCCGTCTGTCAGACCAAAATAGTTTGATCGAAATGAATTCTCAACGACTCTTTTTTTATAAGCTTCGTTTATTAGAAAAATACCTTGGGTTACGTGTAAAGCAACTTTATACACACTGATCAAACAGCTTTTAAAAATTAATATTGAATAAAAACCAATCTTATTCAGTTAACTTCGGATTAAATGAGTTCACCGTTAATGACGAGAAAATTCATTTAATTATTTATTTGGTTGATACACGAGTTCTTTTATCCCAGCTAAATATGTCATCGTATCGCTTTATCCTAGCGATTGTTTTCTTTTTGGGGGTATCTAAGCTCTGCCACTTTAGGTTGTTTTTTTCGCAATAGATTTTTGCTTGATTTCTGGTTTGAAAGGTCACTTCGAGAGCGCTGTGAGGGTCCCCAGACGATATCCATCCGATGGCCGGGTTTTCCCAAGTTTCCCGAACGTTGTATTTCACGCGCCAGTAGCGAGTGTTGTACGTCCCCGACTGCATCACGTTTTTCGGCATTTGGAACACGAATGCTAATCGGTCTAAAAAGAATCCGTGGGGGACCCCGGTCAAATGGTCGACCTTTAACTCATAAGGCAACCGAATTTTTTTCCTCCTTTCCCGCTCCGATATTTCTTCTGCCGGGGTTATAACGTCGTTATAATTTTTCATGAGAACAACGTGCGGGGAAAATCCCTTTTCCTTGAGGATTTTCCCCTGGGGCGTGTCTATGGCGGGTCCGAGGGGACAGGGAGTCTCGTTTTTGAACTTCCGGGCCGGTTCCTTACAAGGCTCTTCTATGTATTTGATGCAGAGTAGAGACAGCAGAGGTATATCACACTGAGGTTTGAGGATCGGATGATCGCTTTCTGGGGAGGGGCAAGGCGGGCAGGGCTCGCAGACTTTCTTGACAAACTGGGGCCGAGTTGTGCAGGGCTCCGGGTCGGGCGGGGGCAGCGCCGGGTCTTGGCGGGCGTTCACGCATGGATCTTGAGCACACACGATGGGCTCCTTTACTATTTTTTTTTTCCTTTTATCATCCCTTTTAAACCAGTTACAGTCGATCAATTTTTTCCATTTGTCACTTCCTGAAGAGGAAATTTGGCTAGTGCGTAGGTTACGTATGAGACAAACTGAACAATCACCGCACTTGATCAAAATTTTTTTGATGGAAAACATTCTAATTGAAATGATAATGTAAACAATGCGATGAGTCAACGAACAGAAGAAAATAATATCGCCATTTGAATTTAAATTTAACCACTGTGCCTGTGGCCGTTCCCACCAAATACTCACCACAGGGTTTGTTGCTATTTGTGTGAAGCCATAATTTCAACATGAGCATCGCCTGCTGGGGGATGTTGTTCGGGCACTCCTTTTCGATTTCCTTTATGTTCGCCTCGTTTATGTTTAGTTTTTTTGCTAGGAGAATCCAGTCGCGGTGCAACCTGTTCGAAATGTCCGATAACCGTATGTCGGCGCGGTGAATGGTATCCGAATCTAAAACCGAAAAGAAATTATTTAATTGTGAGAAATAATTGAAACGCCATTTGTTGAGAAACACTTACTTATACTTCCACGTCGAACCCTATCAATATCCAACAAATCCGGCTCGGACATTATATCGGGCAAAATGTTATCCGGCAACTTTATATTCAACGTGCACATCGGTGCCTGGGAAGGATCACCTTTAGCGACCTTGAAAAAAAACCATAATTATTACGTAAAGAGCCGGGAAAACAATGTTAATTGTTGCTCACCTTCGGGTCTTTCATGAAGAATATTCTCCCCAAGGCTTCTTCGTGTTGATCTCTGATCCGAACGTTGAAAGGCAGACGGTTCTCTTTGAACGCCCTAAAAGTGAACTGTAACTGATCCCCGCTTTTGGTGATGGGTACTAAATTCCCTGCGAACTCTACGAAATTCCCTTTGCCTTCCAACACCTCGACGTCTCTGCTTTTAGCGACTTCCGTGAAGTGTTCCTGCTGCTCGAGAGTTTTGTCTTCTTTGTCGTCCGTCATGCAGAATACCCGAAGTCTCGCTTCCAGTGTGTCTATTCTCTTTGCAAACACGACGAATCTGAAAGGGAATTAAAATAAGTAAATAATGAAATGAAGAAATTGCTGTGGAAAGCTCTGTGAACACTCACTTCGCCATGAATGGCACATGAATGGCTTCTCGATATAATTCTGTCGCCATTTTTGTAGCCTCCCCAATGTTTCGGCAATCCATCAGCCAAAATCTCGCTGAGACGGTGGTCGTGAACGACACGCAATCTTTCACGAAAGTCAGAGGAGTTGAACCGGTGACATCTTCCCACTGAGCTCTTGTACTGCCACCTGAAAGGACAATATAGTGTTATAACACTATCGCAGGGTGATCCAAATGAGCTCGAATGCAGTCCTAACCGGTGATGGAACACAGGAGCCGAAGAGTAGGAGCCTCCCCCGAGTACTGATTGATCATCCCCTTGCTCGCCGCCTGGGGAATGGGTATGGTAAGGGTGATGGGTTTGTGGAACTTTCTTCGCCTTGGTTCCACCGTGACTATCGGAGAAATAGCTACTCTGTTGCCCAACAGCTTTGACGTTAGTTCTTGAGGAATGGGCTGAGCCTGAAAAAAAAACGCACAGTGGGTTAAGAATTTCTTTTCAACTCTAGAGTTGAAAATCAGTCAGAGTGATTTACCTGCAGGCCGACTCTAATTTTTTTGGTGAGGGCATTCGGCGGAAAAACAGCCTGCACTTGAGGAACGACGCAGGAAGATACGGTGCCTCCCTCGGGGCCAATGGGGTGCACTTCTTGTCTCAATCGCGTGATGATTGCGAAATACTGTGGGAAATCCTCCGTCAATATTCTGGTGATGCGGTTCGTGTGAAGATCTTCTATTTGTCCCAATTCTGAAACGTTTCCGTGGTGTCAGACTCCTCACGTCACGAGTTTTAATGACAGACAAATTAAGATATACCTTCTCCCTCAAAACTTTCATTAAGTACATCTTGAACGGCCTCCTGACTAGCTTCTAAGGTGTGTTCCTTCCACGTTTCCCCGTTATCCGAACGACAAATTACAATCTCCCGTTCTTTGCCGCGTAACGAAGCAAAATGAGGAACTTCTATAATAACGGGACTGAGAAAAAAAAAAATAATTAACTCGGGTATTTTGAGCTCTGTTGATCGGAATATGGAAAAAGAGTATTACCCAAGAAATTTGGCTCCGACGGGGCCCAATTCCAGGACTCTACTGGCTAATGCCTCCCCTTCCATTAAAGGAGGCGGATGTGCCAATTTGTCCCTTTTCAGGTATCGACAAGTGATTCTCATTGGCATTGGAGCTTTCCGCGGAGGAACGATAACTCTTACGCCGGAATGTCGGCATCCTCTCATTGCACCTCCTCTAGCGTCCACGAGAAAGCTCACGAGGAAGCTAAACAAAAATCGGAATGCAAAAAAGGATTGAACGAAACTCTACTTTTATTTTTTGATGTAGATCTACTAATTTTACCTTAAAACTGCACTAATTACATAACAACTTCCCAATTAATAATTCCGGGGAAGCATACATCCTTCAACATAACAAGAGCATATACAATGCCAAATCAAGACCAGACTGCAGTTACTAAATATTAACAAACAGCATGCGGATAAAAATAAAATTAATTATCGATACATTTCTCTCATCAAAGTTGGATGAAAAAAAGTATATTCAATCAGAGGTATAATCAATTAATTATCATCAATCATTATTAAAACAAAGATATAAAAGACGGGACTAAAGAATAATGACAAAAATAAGTTAAAAGGAGAGAAAATGGATTATGAAATAAAAGATTATTTAAGGTGAATACTTGAAGAATTTAATGTTATATGGAAACGATAGCTAAACTATGCAAAATAACTTCTAAGAGCTATAAAATTAAAATCTCGAAACTATATTCTATAACATTCCCAGAAAAACTGATCAAGAACCGAAGGGCCCCATAAATCTAAACTCCCTCGTAGCTAAAATTAACTTGAGTACCTCCCAAACTCCCAGTTCTAGCAAAACATAAAAATTATTTCATTGATTAACTTACTGCTTCCAAGTCCTGTCCCTATAATGTCACCGGTAAAAGATTAACAACAAGGAAAAAATTATTAGTGGTTACCATTATCAAACAAATCACTGAAATATTCAAGGCTTTCATTAAAATATGTTAATTTCGCAAGAGAAGAAGCATGGCGTCGCTGTAGCAATTTCGTGAAAAATAATTCCGCAGCAAGAAGGAAGGAAAACTTCTCATAGAAAGCGAAATCAAAAAAAAAAAAAACACTAAAAATTATAAAAACTAAACTCAAATACCTTTCTCTACACATTCCGCCACAATATTTGACTTTGTCATTCCTAATCCTGAGAGCCATCAGCGTTTCATCTAACTTGTCAGAATTCAATCTAGGGGGTTTCGAAAAAAAATTGAAAAAAAAATTTAATTCCTTTTTGTCTTTCGTGAAAATGTATTTGAAAGAGTTTTCTGTTGGATCATGGCGTTTGAAATGAACAGCAGTGACAACTGACAAACTTTTCTTGCACAGACTCTCATTCTGACCATTCAACATGGCAGCAGTGTCCACTTCCTTCCGGCGAACCAAACAAATCTGAATACTTTTTAGGGGAGTCGATTGTACAGTCGACCACTGGAATTTCGAAACTCATGATCCAACAAAACAAACATAGTCATGCATGTTAGTGAGCGGCGAGTCAGTAACTGTGAGTTAGTGCGTGACGGTGCTAACGTTGTCCGTGTGACATAAAAATTAATATATAAAAGAGTGACTTACTCCCTACAGAAATATCGGCTCCATTACCAAAAAGTGCTACGGAAACATGCTGCTATTATTTCTCATACTACGTCTGCTCTTATTCGTGAAAAAAAAAAATGATCAGCTCTGATTTTAACAGTTGTGGAGGAGAAGAAATCATTGCTACACCGACACCATTATTCATTATTTTTTTCCCCGAAAAACAACTTTTCCTTCAAATCATTAATTATCTAAAACCTTTTCTTTTAAACATTTCAGTGTGCTTTGTTGTCTTAATTAAAAAATGTGGAGTTAAAGAGAAGTAAGAAATACAGTAATGGGATATTATTGATGTTATTCTACGTTTGACCATATTGAAACGGTTGATGCAAAAATAATTTAAACACTTCTTCGGTGATATGAGATGTTCTTATTAAGGTCGATGAAATTTAAAAGTATATTATTGCATCAACTTTTTAAGCAGAATTTTGAATTTACAGATTAATAATATCATTTATAATAATATCAATTCCATAAAATATTTTAAAATCCCAACAAAACTAAACACAAAACTAAAATCCCCGCTTTACACTAATAATTCTTACGAAATGTCACGATTAAAACGGACGTTGGCCTTTTGCAAATGAGAAACCTCGACTCAGAAAAAATGTAACTTAAAACCCTCTAGGTTTACTCTTGTAACTGAAACAGAAACATTTAACCCCCGTTTTTCGAAAAGAATAAAACCAACCCCATTTAATTAAAAATTCCAATTTTCAAAAACGATTAACTAATTATTAATCGCATTCTTGAATATTCAATTAGTCTGCAGTTATAAAGAACAAAAAAAACTCAGAAGTTATTAATATTTTTAATTCGTTGCAAATTTTCAAACTCTTTTCACAATGAGCAAAATTTCAATTTTAGTCTGGGTAAATATCAACCAAAGCCCAACAAACAATTTTTCAGTCAATATTCGCCTAATCAATTCCAAGCAGATGTTCCCTCACACCTCAGTGCTTTCTCAGGTGTGGGAACTTCTGCACTGACTTTCTGAGAAACTCACCCTGCATGAATGGCCCTTTTTATGTGGACATTATCGGGTCGAGCAGTGTGCGCACCCGACCAACTCTCCCCGTAGTGTTCCTGGATGATGATGGATTCATTCATTCGAGAAGGTGCTGAAAGAGACAACGTCCACAATTACTTTTTTGCAGATGAACACTCAGAAAACAAACCTTTGGAATATTTATAAAAAACCGAGTAAAAAAGTATTTACCGAACTCACCTCTGTTTTCTTCATCCCTTGTCACATCAATCCTGTGAGAATCATCTCCGAAAGACCTCATGTCATCCCCCATTAAATAATTGTACTGTTGCTGGTCAACTCCTGGATCCTCACCTGAAAATCATAATTAACTTTTTAAATGTGATGAAGATCAAAGTGAGGAAAAAATTTTAATATTTACAAATGCACTTTTTTCATTTAACGTGAACTTCTATCAGTGCATTACTGAAAATAAAAAAAAAAGCAAACAGCGATTAAATACAATGTAAAAGCGGAATTATAAAATAAATAAAACTGTGCTGTAAAATGTTAAATGTTACAAATTCACGTTTGCTAAATAAATGCTAACTTTACATAATTCAGCGCCAACAGCCTTGCATTTCTAAAATCCTGAACTGAATAAAATTCCACAAATAATAAACGAAAAATTAAAAACAGTGCACCGGTAACTAATTATACAGCATATTCGCTCTCACAAAGACAGGTGACACATTGGCTCGTATTCCGGCCCTTAGCTAAAAACAAGCAAAGCTTTTAAAAACATAAATCCCTGTCCGAACGAGAAAAAAGCACTGAAAATAAATAAAGCAGTCCGTAAAAACTCTAAAATAACATCGGGAAAACATCCACATGGTGGGAGTTAAGGCGGGGAATGCGGCGGGTGAAGGGTTAAGTGCCACGAGGGGCAAAACGTACCACCAGCAGGATTTAAAAACAAGCACTCAGTCGAGATCCACAACACTTACGAGTATACTTCATCTCCCCTTGATAATAAGGTAAATATATATGTTGAGCATGAGTTGGTTTACCGAATATATCTTCCTCGCCACCTGGCGGCAAGATAAACACAATAAAGCTTAGCCTGTTGTGAGTATCCAACCCTCAATTGAGGAGAGATAAAAGGCGAACCCGAAAAATTGAGCTTTTTTCGGGGAAGTTTATTATTTTTCCCTCATCAAATAATAAACTGAGACACGATTATAACTGCAAAATGGTCACGAACTATTCACTTACCGCCTTCGTCCTCCGAATCCGACAGGAAAGTCTCATGCATGGCTTCCGGAGCTACAACTTTGTACTTTTCTTCAATTGTTGTGGTCGTTGTTGTGGTTATCGTGGTTTCCGTTACCACTTTTAGAGTTTCCACAACGGATATATAACCCAATTTTTGTGCGATTGATAGAGCAGTTTGCCCATTCTAAAGGATAATAAAAAACCAATTAAGTTTTTAAATATGGGGGCGATTATCGGTGAGGAGTGCTTACTCACATTGGTGGTGGCATTTGGCTTTGCTTTATTCTCTAAAAGTAAATTTATCACGAGAATATGGCCTTGTTGTGCGGCTTGATGAAGTGGTGTGTAACCGATGGCAGTGCTATTGTTCACATTTGCTCCTTCTCCGAGCAGGTATCGAACCATGTTAACTTGACCAAAGTGAGCGGCAACATGAAGTGGAGTGTACCCAGCCTGGATAAAATCGTTTACCGAATTATTATTCTATATCGGTTTCACTTTTAACAGTCATACACTTACCCGAGTTATGGCATCCACTTTCGCTCCGTTTTTGACCAAGACTTTAGCAACATCCACCTTATCTTCCTGTGCGCACAGATGTAGAGGAACTAATCCGTTCTGAAAATATAAAGGGGATGATAAAACTCAGATCGGTGGGGTAAAACAACACGTGGTGGATGGTTGCCCCACCTTTGCTTGATGATTAGGGTCAGCTTCGTGTTCCAAGAGCAATGCGCACATATCGACGTGGCCCTCTTGAGCAGCCAGATGCAGGGGGGTAAAACCCGCCTTCGATTCGGCGTTCGGTTTGGCTCCGTATTCGAGCAAGGTGGTCGCAATGTCCATTTGGTTTTTACGAGCGGCTATGTGAAGAGGGGTGTGTCCGTTCTTCGCCGTCGCGTGGGGTGAAGCGCCCTTGTCGAGCAACAACAACGCCACGTTTTGATGATCGTAATGACTGGCGACATGCAACGGTGTCACTCCGTTCTGAAAATTAAATTTACGGTTAGTTTTATTCACACTTACATACAACTCATAACTAACCTTTCCCTGTGCATCAACGTCAACATCCCTCTGCAGTAACTGTCTGGCCACTTTTATGTTTCCATATTTGGCAGCTAAATGAAGAGGAGTGAAACCTTTTTTGGTGGTTGCATTTAGAGATGCTCCATGATCCAGAAGAACGGAAGCCACCTTAACGATATTAAAAAATATTACGCGTCTGACAATTATACATACGCGGAATTAAAAAAAAAAAGGGATTACCTCATCTGAACCTTCTTTTGCTGCTATGTGAAGAGGCGTGTACAAATCCTTTGTATGAGCGTCTATGCTGGCTCCGTGCTGGAGCAGAAGCATGACTATATCGGTATTCCCTAACCTCGAAGCCACATGCAAAGGCGTTTGCTCTTCCTGTAAGGAATAATAAACACCGATTCATCGCTTCCGAGTAATCATAAAATTAAAAACGTCAGAGACTTACTCTGGCTTTAGCGTCGACCAAAGCATTGTTTCTTAACAAAATCCTAATAATATCAGTTTGATTTGCTCTTGCAGCCAGATGCAATGGAGTCTCTCCTCTCACGGTTGGTACATCGGGAGCTGCGCCGTGTTGCAGTAAAAATATTACTATATTCATGCATCCCATGAAGCTTGCGACGTGGAGAGGCGTCAAACCCGACTGCAGTAAACAGATTCCCAATTTTAGAAATTCCAAAGTTGATCTCCGCCAGAAAGTAGGGTAACTCACCTCCGTCGTTGCCTCGATGCTTGCTCCGTGTTTGAGTAATAGTTCCACCACTTTAAGGCGATTCTTTTTGCAGGCTATATGAAGCGGAGTAAATCCGTTCAGGGCCCTCGCATTTGGATCCGCTTTCCTATCCAGCAAGAGTTTGGCCACCCTCACGTGGCCGCAATGAGAAGCTACGTGAAGAGCCGTCAGGTAATCCACGGTCACTTCGTCCACGGGGGCTTTGTGATACAGTAAAATCCTGGCTGCGTCCACGTGATCTCCTTGTGAGGCCATATGAAGGGGTGCGAGTCCATTCTGAAAGCGAATTTCCGGGGTAATTCAAGGCTAAAACCCCCACCTTTGGGTTTTTGAATGCTTACCTTTGTTTTGCTTCTCATGGGGGCTCCGTGTTCGAGGAGGAGATCCACAACTTGATCGTGACCTGACCTGGCAGCGCAGTGAAGAGGGGTCAGTCCATCTCGGGTTTTCGCATCGAGATTGGCACCCGCGGCAATAAGCATTGAGACCATTGACAGTTTTCCCCATTTTGAAGCGACATGAAGAGGAGTTATATTGTGCTATGAAAAATTTAGAAAATTTAAAATCCTACTTTTGGCCACTTTTAATGTAGCGATAATCCCGAGGGTTTTCAACAAAAATCGATCTGCATGTTTGTCACATATTAATAGATAAGCTATCCCGAGAGGATAATTTGTCCCTCATTAATGAATTTCAAAAGGATTACCAAACAGATAACAACGATAATGAATAAAAAAAAGCGATGCGAGCGGGATAATTAAATTTTAGGAAGACACAAACCGAACGGTAATTAATGAAAAAGGTCACCAATTAATTTTCTGTCGTGAGACCTTTGCACGACAACACTGTTGCATTTATGGATTTTACGCTTTCACGCCCGTGAAATGTAGTAAAATCAATTTCGTGGCAGAGGTCGAGCAAATGTTTCATGTTTTATGGTCGCAAACTCACCTTAGCGGCGAAATTGACATTGGCGCCCTTTGAGTGGAGTAATTTGGCGATGTTTTCATTCCCATAATGAGCCGCAATGTGAAGTGGAGTAAAACCGCTTTTCGATGTTATGTCTGGGTCATGGTTGTTCTAAAATACAGAAAAAAAATATAATCACTCATGAGTCGACAGTTTTTAATGACCGTGAAAGATAAACGTGTGTGCTTCAAGTATTTCCTAAATTTTGTTTAATCAAATAAATTTTTCCCCGTGAAAAGTCCCCAGGTCTTGTTTTCTAGAATACAATTCGAAATGAGGCTTCAGATAATTGTAAATAAACACAGATGATTCGACTCAACGGTCAACATCCGTAAAATTTGAGGAACGGCTGTTTTTAAAATATGCCAACCAGTTTGAAAGACGCATTTAAAGCTTGGGAAGAAAAATACAATGCCAACATAGCAGAAGCAAAAGAAGTCATCTTAAGCTTTCAATTCCCACCGATTGAAAAGTTGGATAATTCCCTGTCAATTTTAGTCAACTGCGAAAAACTCTCACTCTCGTCCAATAATATCGAGAAAATCACCGGATTCAATAATTTGAGGAATTTGAGAATTCTGTCTCTGAGTCGGAATATTATCAAAAATTTCTCTGGTTTGGAACCTTTGGGAGACACACTCGAACAATTATGGATATCTTATAATATGATTGATAAGATTAAAGGTAAGATTTTGATATTCAGTAATCAATTTCTGTTAAAGTTTTGATTGCCCATTACTGATCCATTAAGAACATGCGTGACTCGCTTCACTCCTGCTGTTTTAAATATCCCGAGACATTTTATTTCTCACTTCTAAAACATCAAAGACTGTATAGGAATAAAAAGGCTTTGGAAATAGTTTCATACGGTGTTGGTATTACAATGAAAGATTTCTTTTTCGAAGGCGTTAATATATTCAAAGCACTTAAAATACTCTACATGGGCAATAATTTGGTAAAGGACTGGGCGGAATTCCAAAAACTCCAAGAAATTCCACTTCTGGAGGAGTTGGTCTTTGTGGGAAATCCTTTGCAAGAACCTCTGGAAGAAGAGTTTTGGCGTAAAGAAGCCGCCAGGAGACTTCCGGCGCTCAAAAAGCTTGACGGAGAAACTGTTATAAGAGATTAATTAATCTCAGGAATCGATTTTTTTTACAGATAAATTATATACTCCCGAACAATGTATGCAATTAGTCCATTAAAACTTTCTAATTATAAGTGTTTAGATTAATTAATAATTTATGATTAGCTCTTACGGTTTTAATAAAACGCAATCATTTTGCGATTGGATTTTATGAATGAATGGAAAATATGCTCATTGAGGATGAAACCAATGAAAATGGTAATTTATTTCAAATTACCTGCAGCAAGAGAGCTGCAGCCTTGCAGTCATCCTTCTTGGCTGCGATGTGCAGAGCCGGGAGCCGGACTTTACCTCGCGTGTCATTTTCTAAGAGAACAGTCACCACCTTATCGTGGCCTTGTTGCATCGCCACCGCCAAAGGTGTGAATCCATCCTGCGAATACAGCAATTCAATTAGTGTGAATCCCGAAATTACGCTTAAGAACTCGACTAATTAAAAGTTAACGGATCCCACGGGTCCCTTTTTCACTACCTCGGTCGCAAGCGTCTGACTAGCTCCTTTGCTCAGAAGATATTTAACCACGCCATCGTGATTCTCCTGCGCTGCCATGTACAACGGAGTGAAACCATTCTGCGATTGCACATTAACCTGCGCTCCGCGTTCTACTAATATTTTGACGACCTCTTCCTGGCCGGCTGAAAAACAAACAAAAGGCAATCAACTTCTCGAATTTCGTGGTGATTCTTCCCCCTTTGGCGGGGGCTGCCACTCTGACACCGCGAATCTTACCTAAAGAGGCTATGTGCAGAGCGGTGCTTCCTTTCTTGGTGGAGGAATCGAGTTTGGCTCCGCGTTGTATGAGCTCTTTGACGATTTCAACATGGCCATCTTTAGCTGCCAGATGAAGAGCATTTAGACCATTCTAAAAATAAAAGCTCGACTTTAAATTTCTTCGATGAAACAATAAATTGGTTATAAAGAGGGTAAACTGATGCGGTGGTTGTCGTTCATCTCCACGAAATGTTAGGAAACACATTTCCTAATGAGAATTTTTCACTATCGATATCATGGTTTTTTTTTATGATGGACGACATTTCACCACACCATTTTGTCTTTACAAAGTGAAATTTACCCCTTTGCTATGTGCCTCCTATGCAAACTCTACAGAATAAGGATACGAGATAAGGCAAGGGATGCACAATATTTTTTCGCTCTCAAAGACATTAACGTTCTTTAAAGACTTCAGCAAAGAATTCAATAAAAATATTCGGTTGTGAATTCCCTCCACCTAAATGTAATCTCACTCGTTTGAACTGCGCGAGCTTAAAAAGCGCAAGAAAACAAATAAATTGATGTTTTAAAAGAATCGAGCTGAGGGGCAGACGATTTTAAAAGGTTCTTTTGGCATCTATTGCCGACTGCGGAAGGAGACATAGCTTTTAGTTGCTTTTCGGCACTTTTCATTTAACACGAATTTATGATAATACACAAATCGAGGTCATAAGGTCTTTTCTTTGAAAGCATGCATACGGGTTTAATCTTCGGGTTTATTTAGATAATTAATTAATACTCGTATGGGAGTATGGGATAATAAATGGGTTAGTTGAAACTCCTTAGGGAGTATGTAGGCGTTTTAATGAACTCTCCAGACAGTGGCATAAGTCAAACAAAGCTGAAGTGTATTGAAGGTTTTACTGTTTGATAATTACAATGTTGGGGCTGACCAATAAAACAGCAGAGAAATAAGTCGGGATAAACCCTCTTTAGTTATATATTTATTAGCGAATCAGTACTTTCAGCAGAGCCGGCGAACACTTCCGCGTGTTTTGTAAAACCGGAAACTGTCTGCAGAAATAGCTTTCTTTTGTAAAATGCCCACGTCGTGGTTAATTTTTAATACTTCCTTCCGCCACAATATGATTTATTTAAGCAAAACAATATTTGAATGAATTCCGCGGCCATAAAAATAACAGGAAACGTAAAGATGCAAAAATAACTTACGGCATTGCACGTGTTGACATCAACGCCAGAGTTCAAAAACTCCAAAACTCTATCCAACTGACCAGCCCTGGCTGCCCGCAAAAACGTCGCACCCGGATCAATCTGGAAGAAACAAAGAAAGCTCACCAATAGTTTCTCTACCTTGGGGTATACCTAATCTAAAAGTGGAATCTAGTTAGTTAATGGAAAAAAAACGAAGAGAGAACTTCGGACGTTGTATCAGTTTTAAAAGCTTTAAATCCTTCACTGAAAGTGAAATTCGACGTTCCGAATTCACTAAAAAACCCTCGACTTTAAAGCCTTTTTTTTTTGTTTTTAATTTATAACCTTTGCTGACATTTCGTCTTGGGATTTTGTTTTTCAGAATGATCTCAAGTGGTACTAGGCACTAATTATTCAGAATGTACCATTTATCAAAAGCATATGCTAATAATTACTCCTAATTAGTAGGTCATGCTTCACGCTGTTAAATTACCATAATATCAGTTAATTTTTCTTTGTTTTTCCTTTAAAAGTTTATGCATTACATCGGTGGATTGTTGTGCCAGACTTTACGAACTGAGCATAACACCATAACTCATAACTAAAAAGTAACGTCCACATTACAAGTTTTGTCCAAAACACAAAAACTTGTAATGACATTTGCCATCAAAACCGTTGTGAAAAGTACCCATGAATGGAAATTGCTTAATAAAAATATAGGTAAACATGTTTCGGGAGTGGATGTCCTCTAAAACAGTGATTCATATTTAAAACAATGACAATTAGAACATTTAAAGGTGATAAAAAGTTTCTGTCCCGAGGAAAGCCTTTCTTGCAGGTGTAATAAATTTTAAAAGGAGAGTAAATTCTGCACTTTCCGATAAGGCGAGATAAAGGTTTAGTGATGACATAATGCTTCGCAAATTGACCTACTGCCATTATACTCGACGTTATGATGGTAATGACTAAGGCTGAACAAACAATGCGAGTAACATTGCACGAATGGTCGCTGGAACTCCTCAAAATTTTATTCCTAAAATCTTTGATCCAAAATGGAACCTCTTCGTCATAGCCAGACTAGACAACTGCTAACAGAGAATCCGTCTGCAATCTATAAAACTCATAAGGCCTTCCACCATAACAAACGATAGCATTTGAATGCCTCTGATGAGGCACGCCCTGCCCCGTCTCTTCCATAGGCTGCTGATTTATTTCCTTGATCCAAATAAACTACAAAAGCGTCAAATTCCAAACTTTGGGAAAAGATAAAGTCAAGGATTTTTCCCATTCTTCCGAACGAGAGTCTTCTTTCCCTCGTGACTGAAAATAAAGCAGAATTCCGTTGGGCCGTGGCCGCGTCAGCCTTGAGTCTTATGCTAACACAAGTGCCACTTAAGATGTTCCAAATATTTATTTTCTTACAGCCCCGCAGCAGAGAAATTCACATATAAGAATTTATAATTCTAAACCATGCTGTGAATTAGCCATTTCCTCTCGACAAACTCAGCCAAGATGCGCACTCTTCGAGTAAATCATTAACATGCTTCGCTGGTTTTTTTATGCTTCTTTGCGGTTGCCTTCTTCGGAGGGAAAAATGACTGCCATCACTGCAGAAGAACATACTCACGGTTGAGAACATGCCTGTCATGCCGGCCAAAAACGCATTTTTTTGCCAACTAAGCGATAATTTCAATACAGTACGAACCTCACAAATTTGCCGCCAAAAGGGAATATCCATTCGGGAAAGTTGATCTGCCCGACAAAATATTCATCCGACTGCTGTCGAGAAAACTAATATTTCTGGCTGGGACTGTTCTTGAATTACTTTTATCGCGTGTGATATGCTTCGACAGCAAATTCGAGAAAACAAACATTTTATTGTCTGCAATGTACCCATTGTTCCAAACTCAGTTGGCGATGATGAAATAGTAGAATACAAGTGTGAACTCCATGGAAATAATTTTCTAGCCTTTGCATTATAATGATAAGAAAACTGAATTTAAATATAGTTTTGGAAACTAAAGCGCTTTGTGAATTTTGACTGGAGTGTATTCACAAACTGCTTATATGTATTTCAGCTTAAAAAGATCAAAAAAATTATCTAAATTTTAAATTTTACTCAGAACAAATTATATCAAAACCAAGTTTGGTCTTAATAACCCCAATTTCAAGCGACAAAAACCCCAACAGTTATATTCAGCAGCTCATTCGAATGTAATAACCTAAAGAAAACAATTAAAAGTGATGAACGACTTTAATCACTGCAGCAATTTAATCAGACTTAATTTTAACGACCGTAATCTTATTGAGAAACTTGATTAATTTCTTCGACATCATTAACCGTATTCTAAAGACAAAAATCAAGATCAGTTTTTGTTTAAAAACGCCAAACTGTGCCAAGAGATTACTATCACTGATTTGTGATAAAACGGGAACCAAATAGGGTTCCGTTAAAATTTATTTTACATTCCTGTAAAAATTAGTTTCGGTTTGCGCTTTCACCGGAAGGATAATCCCAAAGTCATGTACTGCAATGAAGCTGCATTCCCTCAAGACTTATCGCCGGAATGGAGTATAGAAAAGTTTAAAAAAGCACTTGCCTGCCTTTTTTGGATTAGCTCAAAGATTGAGAGAAAACGGCCGGGTCAAGGTCATGATCCTGGAATTGTACACACTTCATTTACAGGGGCTGGGCCTTCAAGGGCAATTTCCTAAAAAACATAGTGAATGCCAGCGTGGAAGTTTGCCCATTTCTTTCTGCTAAAAAGTCATCCCACAAGATTGTTTCAGCATTCGGAGCATTTGAACGTTTCTATATAATCGTGAAAGAGAAAGAGTGCGACCGCTTCCCATTCTTTATAAAATGGTGCCTCCAAAATACCGTGGGAAAGAACCCGTAATGGTATTAACCGCTCCGATCCTGATGAGGAATTCCTCCACATTTCAACTCCGAGTCATCAAACCATTACTCAAACTCGTCATTTCGATCTGATTTTATGTCTCAGAAGACAAACCTTCCCAAAGTACCGGCAAAATCAGCAGTACAATTAATGCTCTTATCGATTGATTTCGCATCCGCCCTTTTCCAATACCTTCAGCATAAAAGCTGAATCTGCAGAATGATGCAACGAAGGTTGCATTCGGATTGTGAGTTCAAGATCGTATGATAAATAATCAAATGAGTTTTCATTGGCGGAGTTAGCTGTTTGCTTTTGGCAGTGGTGGCCCTGTCGCCACCTACTCTGACCGTCGAACTAAATGTCGGTTTAATTGATGGGATTCATTTTTTACAGAAAATGGCATTAGGCCTCAGGTGAAGACATTTTGCGCATTCGACTATAGTCCTTGAGTCGATTCCATTCCGCCAGTAGGTGTAATAGCTATTATCTGTATTCGCACAGATGCCAAGATATTAAGAAAACAGGAGTTGCAATGCCAGAATGATTAAACCCGTGAATGCCCACGTGGCAGTGCTTACCTCTACTATTACTACACAATTATTCTAACACAGTCCGCCAACTTCGAATGCGTTATTCGTTTCGGAACTGGAACTTCCGATGGAAAAAGGAATGACCACACGTGATCGGATTGGGCCGCTTTCCGACTCCAAATTTGGCCAATGCAGTTGACAATCGTTCATTCGATACTCCATAAGTATTGGGGAGGTTTTATTTGAGAATAATTATTTTTTCTCTCATCAGTAGTCCTATTCCTCTAAACCAACAAAATACTATATAAAACAGGCCCAGCTCTGAATCTCCAAAAGGAAGATTAGCGCTTGATATTTTTCCCATAGAACTGCAACTATTTATACATACACAACTGCACTGTTACTAATTTGATTCCAATTTCCAGGTTAATAGAAAATCATCGACTATATCACGCCCGCAAAAAATAAACTCATTTTCTACACCGAATGATTCTGATAAATGTTTAATGGTCAGTAACAACTTTTTTGTTCATTTCAAAGTAAATAAAATACATTAGTCGGCCGTTTTGGGTTAGACACGCTGACATAAAAACTTGTCCTGCATCTCCCCGAAAAGTTGGCCGCCCTTACTCGAATATATTGAAACGACGACAGCAAAAAGTTTGGCAGACGCGACAAATGAAGTCGAGACGAAATCTCAAATCAATAATCAGGTTCGCTCACCGTGCATAATACAGAATGGTTTTAAGAAATTCAATCCTGACAGCAAATCTGATTTATGCAAGCTTATTTTCCTAATAAGCACAAAAAATTGCAGTTGTGAATAACCTCCAGCTGCGAGAATAGTATTTAAATTCCGAAATTCCACAGTCCCGCTGTTACTGCTAATTTTTCGACACCTTAGATGGCATTAATACCGGTGGTGAAAGGATATTCAAGTTCACCAGTAGACGCCAACTGTCGCCACAGTCTCCCTGCATATAAGCCATAAATCAGTGGAAAGTTGTCAAATGCCAAAACGTGACTTTTCACCGGGGTGAAGGGAGGGGAGCATCCCTAAAGATCACACTGGCCGTGTCCTCGTCTTTGTTGGAATCTCGCGCCCACCAAAAGTCTCTACTGGTCGGAGATGATGAGGTACACCGGTTGATGAGTGGGTGACCGCAACCTAAAAACCTGACCGAGCACTCGCAATTATGTGAGGACGTCAAAGTTATTGAATCACCATTGTGGGAGAAGTTGAAGTGAGACCTTTTCAAGGTCCGGATTGGATGTGTATTTTGAATTTGTTAACAAATTATCATGGGTGAAAAATAAAAATATTAGCGAATCAAAACCGTTTCACCATTTGAAGCGATGAATCATCGCACACTTCAAAAATTACGTCATTGACAATTAGGTACCTCGTTATTTTATTATCCTTTAATTTCAATCCCCTCAGATGTCTTGCGAACACGAAACATTTTTTTTTTTTGAGAAAGGAAAGATCCCTTTGAAGGCGACAAAACAATCATGAAAAAATTACAACATTACATTTAAAAATAAGGGGTTGAAAATAACCGAATGATGGTGGCGACTGTATTGTAATTAACCTCTCGGGACGAAGAGTGTGCTGCGGACTGTGATCAATATCAACCCTTTCCACAACAGCTTCTTCAGGCGTGTCCCAGTTTCTTTATGCATAATATAGATTACATTTATCACGTAACTGATTTCTAGAATTACTTGTTTTTTTTTTTTTTTGGTTAACACCATTTCTCACTGCTTTTCGCGTGATGTAATACATTATGAGAAACACACTGGAGCAGAGAACTATTAGGATCAGAGAACAGGTACCGGAAATTTTGCTGCTCCTAAAATTAAACAACCGTGGGGATTTGAATTTTAAAAAAAGAACTAAATCGTTAGTGGTCACCATAAAACTTCTTTAATGTCAGACCCTCTGTATGCTTTCAAAGACCAAACTGCCGAAATTAGAACACAATAAATTAAAAACGTGACATTGTATAAAAGCCTGGGAAAAGTGTAGTGACAACCGGCGGAATCCAGAAATTTCAAAAAATGACACAGACCTCCAACATTATTTGCTAGAACGAACGCTCTAAAAACTCAGCGAGCAGAACATTGAAAATATATGAATATAATGGCACTGCAATGGTCAGAAGATCTCTCAAAAAGAAGCATTTTGCCAGGAATCAATCAAAGTGTGACGAAAGGCGAATCCAATTTCAAACCCTTTTGCATGAGGACAATCAACCGCTCTATTGATTTCTTCGGCCTAATGAGGACATTAATATTTGCGCATACACACAAGTGAATGGACACCGGTCAGTTTTGGTCAGAGGTGAAGTTCAAAACCATCGGGTGAAGGATGGAATTATCCTCCTTATTCAGAAAATAGAAAATGTCAGGGATGAGAACCTGAGTGTGTGGCATTGTAAACGATGACTTCCTTCGAATTCAGCACTTCACTTAAAACAACTTCGGGCTAATCATGAGCACGCGCGTCCTTATCCCGTACCAAATCGCAGAATTCACTAATAATGTGTAAAAATTTCATTAAAGGATTGAAAACGAAAGAATTGTAGAACAGAATATCGATCTTGGAAGTAATTCTGACATAATAGGGTCAATTCTCCCTCCTTATATGGAACTGCAGAGGACACTTACAGATACTAAATTTCTTACAGCCTACAAACCGTAAAAGAAACATACTGAAAATACTTTTGGGGAAGAAATAAAATACTTTTTAATAATAATCAGAAATTCCGCCTCTAATAAACTCTATGTACGGGCGTAATAGAGTACAGGAAATTGTCGAGAGTTCCAAGAAACGAAAAATACCGAAAACCCCAACATTTCCAAATAAGTGAGAATCGACTGTATATACTACAGTGAAAAAAAAGAGAAGTGTAATTAGACTGTTGGATTACTCCGCGTCTTAGAGAAAACAACTTCGGGCAGAGGGAGGGGATGCATTAAATCAATTATCGATCTGTAATTGCACGCTTGGGAAAAAAATAGGAATGCAATTTGTGCGGAAAAAATTTTCAATCAGGACCCATTCACTCCGGAGTTATTTTAAAACGTTTGTATCAGTTGAAAGCCACCTTTCTTTGACACTGATGGAATCTTAATTGGCTTGAAATGATCTGTCTTAAGTGTGTCAGAGACTGTCACAGAAGGTGAGCGAATCGAGTTATCTGCTCTGAAGATGCCTTAAATTGAAAAACCTATTTCCAAAGGGTTTTCACCGTAATGTTATGTTATTTGATTAAATCCTGATGTCATTTTAGGTCATAATTCCAAAGATAAACACCAAGACGAAGGACAAATCACAAGGAGAGCTGACGGTGTTCAACTTCTCTTCCCCAAAGCTGAAAGAAATAAGATGCAGGAAATAATTTGGATAAACTACCACACAGATGAAGAAAGCAAAGAAATGAAAACGATAAAAAGAAACGAAAAAGAGAAAACGATGGAAGGAACACCGTGAAAATCAAGAATAAAAACTGGCTTCCGCGCAAAACGGAAACAGGATTTTAAAACCAATTAGTGATGCGATGAGTTAGCGCAACTCTTTATACTTTAGCAACAGGAAAATTATTTTTATTTTTTTTAATAAGGGTAATTTAGCGACAATGAAGGTTAGCAGAGGCATTAAAATCAAGCAATCAGTTTCTATCAAATCCCATTGTGAAGGGATTAACTCCCATTTAGTTCTTTTTTCCCTCCACTTACCACATTTAGGACTTTAACATACAATACTGGCAAATGAAAAACAATTACAAAACTTTCAGCAACAAAAGTTTTGGAAGGATAAAAAAACCCTTCGAATCCCTTCGAATCGAAAAGATAACCCCAGAACAGTGATGCCCAACCTACAGCCCGCGGGCCATTTCCAGCCCGTGAAGGTGTTGCATGTGGTCCGTGAGTTATTTAATTTCTCTATTTTTACTTTCAAGTTATTAATTTCATTTTTATACGTTTTAACATTAAAACATTTTAGTATTAAAATTGTGTAAAAATTACAATATTATTTTTAACCGATAAAAAATGTGTATGATTCCTTCAGAAATTTGTATTTTGTAACAGTGTCTCAATGTAATTGTATACTTTACTCCCTAATGCTTTTGTGCGAAATAGGGAAAATATATTATTATATTATTTTTTTTTTTGTTTCGGCCTATCTTGGACCACGATAATTCAACAGCCGCTTCTTCCTTCTTTTCGGCCAATACTCTTTCATTTTTTTCCTATGTTATTCTTTCCTTTCTATATGGGTCATTCCATGCGAAGTGAGACGATGGTCCCAGCTCGACCATCTCCGATTTTCTTCAAATTTTGCACAAATATTCTTTAGCATCTTTTATGAACAGAACTCAATTTTTTCTGCGAAATTCCATCCGGTTCGTCAGTTATGGGCATTTGAAGAAAAATCACCACCTCCCATTTTTTGGCATTTCATGAAAAACGGTCAACTTCATCCCTCGATTGCGGGGTAAGTATGTGACCCACAGCAACGTGCTTTTGCACCCCAATAGTGCTCTTCCTGCTCTTTAAGATGGTGCATCACTCATTCTTCTACGTCCTTCTGGTGCCGAACTGTGAGCCTTTGAAAATTCACAAAAATTTGGCGCGTCACAGAAAAACCCCATTTTCATGTCCCCATAACTTTTTTACACAATGTCGGATAACATCCGGACTTTGCAAGTCGACAGTGCATCGAATGCACTTTAATTCGGTTATGGTTGGACTGTCCCAGCCCCCATATTTCGGAAGATGTGGGACTCCAAAGATGGCAGGGACCCAATTTTTGGTGATTTTTGCCTATTTTCAGGGGCAATTTTCTCTTAATGTACATCCTCCGATTTTATTCTAATAAGTATTTTATGAAAGAGCATATCTTAAGCTTTCTAACGCATTAGGTTTAATTTTAGAGAAACTACTCTGAGGGGGTGAAATCGGCCCCCAAAGTTTCCGTGTCAACGGCGGCCACCGACTGCACTGGCCCCCGCATAGACACCTCAAATGCTTCCGATTTCGTTCAAATTTTACCTGAACAATGTATGGAGCAATCGTTAATGACGTACCAAATTTCAATTGAATACCTCTATCCGTTCGTCCGCTATTCTTAAAGGAAGTTTTTGCATCCACGCGCCCGCCCAAAAAATGACATATTTTCTTTGCGGCCAAATATCTCAAAAGTACATTCCCGGATTTTCTTCTAATTTAATACGCGAATAGAGCACACTTCAAGCTTTCAATAGAATGTAATTTCATTTTAGAGAAACTATTCTAAGGGGGTCAAATTGGCCCCTGAATGAGGTGCAGGAGTAAGTGACCACGA